>QANX01005653.1:27768-107137 GCA_003254975.1 Ochetophila trinervis
AAAAAAAAAAAAGGATATGGAAGATTGAGAAAAGGTAAACAACAAATTTTATTATTAGATTTTAAATTTAATTTTGAAGATTTATCTAAATATAGATTTTAACTTTTAAAAAAGAAGATATATATATATATATATATATTGAATTTGAGAAAAAAAAAATTGGGAGAGAAAATTTGGAAGAGATTTTTGAAGAAGTAAAATTTAAATATGTTATCCTGAGCTCGCCACAAGCTGTTGCTCCTTAGCTTATACTCTCCTCTATTCTTCCATTTTTTATTTGTTTCCTCTAAACATGTTCCCTTTTAACCCCATATTTTAAAAAAAATATATATATATTAATTGCAAAATTTCAATTCAAAATTGCATTTGAAATTTCAACTTTATAATATTTTGTAATTTAGATTTCAAATTTCAATTTATTTGATTTGGAATGACTTTCTATGGTTGTATCCCAATATTTTACCATTAATGAGATACCATTATTGGAGTTCCATCTGATGCTCTTTTTAAGAACGTGGGTGTGTTCGTGGTTTTACTCAGTTTGATATTTGGGTTGGTTGTCTACATTGTTGTGTTCTTGGTAGTTTTCAGGTTGAATGGGAAAATTGTGCCACGGGAATCCAAAGGAGAATATAATAGTGTGTGAAAGCAAGATGGTTGGGTGCCCGCTTATTTTGCATTGACAATTCTTACTATGTTGTGGTCTGTTGCTGCAATGGTTGAGGCGCAAGTGTTTGTGATCAGTGGAACAATTTCACAGTGATATTTCTAGAAGGATGAGGATCACCTACTAATCAGGGTATTAGAATTTCGTTGAGGTTTAACTATTTCACAGGCACAGAAGGATTCATATTCATTTGCAGAGAAAGAAAGATAAAGAAAAAGAGAGAGAGAATGAGAAAGAGAGAGAGAGGGAGAGAGAGTCAATTTTTGAGAAGGAATAGATAATATTATTCAGAGAAGAGAGATAAAAAGAAAGAAAGAGAGGGAGAGAGACAGATAATTTTTTTTTTTAAAAATTGTATTTTTTTTATTATATTATAGAGAGAAAGAAAAAAATTGTTTAAAATTAGGATGGATAAAACTAAACTAAAATGTTGTTTTTGATTCGATCTGTAGAATGTACAAGTTTTAATCGGTTTGTTATGTAAAAAAAATCATAACTAATTGTTTAGTTTGCAATTTGGATGATTTTTAAATCAAATCAACATAAACTGCATACTAATATATAATATATTTAATTACTAATGATAAATATTTTTATGTTTGAGATGTTTTATGTAATTTTTAGTTTGGATTGTAATATTTTTAATTTGGACTTTGAATTATAATATATTTAGGTTGAACTTAGTACTGTAATATTGAAATTAATTTGAATTTTAGAGTTTGAACTATATTATTTAATGCGTGTCGTAAACACCAAAATTAATTACTAAATTTAAACACTACGTAGTAGCAGCAAGTTCAAGTCGATTCCACAGAGACTGATAATCAAACTTGATATATTCCAATTAAAGCAAAATTAAAAAGACAAAATGGGAATTTTATGTTGGTAAGTTCAAATATTAAAGAAAACAATTTAATAAATATTGAAAATAACAATAGCAGAAAACATTGGGTCAGAGTATCTTTAATTACTAAAGAACTGGTGATCACAGACAAAAATATATTTAAAAATAATCATTCAATGTTGGATTGAATAAAACAGCACGGCCAATTTTATTCTAACTCTCACAATTAATTAATTCAGATACAATCATAAATTAATCCTAATTTGAAAATATCTAAACCAACGTGATCTAAATCAAATCAGAACAGCATTAAAAATAATAGCAACTAACAATAAACAAGTCCTACAAACGTTGTAAAACTTTAATCTATTATGCATTCTCCTAAGAAATTAACAAAAGCTTAGCATGCAATTATTAAAATCAAAGTGCTACTAAACATAGAACATTCAATACGATTGAATTTCTAATTAGCAAATACTCAATCCATAAATAATTATAACGGATCCAAATTATAATCACAAGAGAATTGAATAATAAGCAAATAAATTAGAAGAACACAAATTGAATAATTAAAATTGAATTAAAACTTAACCAAGTCGCATTCCTTATACTTTAGCAATGAACGATACTCTTACCCAAGAGAGAGTTTTAGCTACTCATAGTTGTTAGAAATCTCAATTCTTTGTTATTTTTACTCTAAAAACGAATATCTCTTTTACAACAATCATAAAACATATTTATAGTAAAATCTAGGGCTAAAAAGTCACAAAAATAAGCATAAACGCTCAAATTCGCGCCCATCCAGGGGCCTGGGCATTGCACCTGAGCTATACTATTTTGCTGCCAATGTCCAATTAATTACGCTTTTGCCACTGCTTCTTATTTTTTTTTGTTTAATTACGATTTTGCCATTGTTTATTCATTTTCATGTCTTTAAGCTCAAATATATCTAATACATAGAAAAATACAAATTAATCCATTTTAAATGAATAAAACATGTTCAAATAAAGTATTAATGTATATAAAATATATATAAATTGCATCATATCATTACTAAAGTAAATTTGGACTGTAAAATTATATGATAGATCATTAGTTTATATTTTAATTAGAGTTTGGACTATAATATTTAGATGAATAATTAAATTGATGTTTCATTAATAACAATGCTATTTAACTTTTAGTTAATTTGTAATTTATGACAAAATGGAAGTGCAATAAAAAATGGGCTACAAGCCTGCAACAATAATAAATAAGCTGAGGCCCAAAACGTTCAACAAAACTAAACCAAACTGTTCATCAATTGTTTGATTTGGTTTGGTTTAAGTGGTTTTGACGGTTTAATTTGGTTTAGGGTATATATATGCTAAATTATTGGATATATATGCTAAACCGTTTATTAATTTGGTTTACTAAACCGCCAACTACAATTTTGTTTAAATTTTTAGAGAAAATTTGCCCAAATCAGACCGCACATACCCTTAATTAAAACAGTTGAAAGACCATTTTTACATTTGATGTACCATGTAAGAAAGAAAACATGATTTAAAAAATGAATTATGACAACTTGAGAGTTATTTGCAATTATTATAAACTTTATAGATCCATTTGTAATTAATACATATATAAGATAGTTAAGGCGTAATATATCCATTTTTAAATTGATAGTTCTGCCTACAATTGTTATTGTCTGGCCGGTGAATTATTCATTCTACCTTTAATGAAATTTTGCACTAAATAAAATATGTCCACCCCTCACCTATTTGAACCTCTGGCTCTCTGACATCTCTCTTCATTCATCTTGCTTATCAGTAATGCATTTTTAAATGTCGGTTAACATTTCAATCATTCCCAACATGTCACCCCTCTATCCACCTTTCTCGTTATCTCTCTCTTAAAGGCAACACATTTTTATATATTGTTAGATTCTCACCTCCTCTGACCCTCTATTTGTCCATCTACTTTTCTATGTCCATCTCGCTTATCGACAATGAGTCTTTAAACACAATTGAAATATCTCTCAATATCACTTTTCTCTCTCTCACTACAACCAAATAACCATCCATCTGTACTCTTTGTTTCTCATCTCTCACTTATTCATTCACATCTCTTTATCGATCTCGTTGAATATTTTAGACAAAAAAAATCTTCTAGTCAGTCGCATTGGCTTAAAAAATGCCCAATTTCAACAGGATGGGCACTCCGACTTGGATGTGGGATCAATTTACTATGTTCACTGAGTACGTTTACTTATCAAGTGCAAGTCTACACCACATTTCTAATACGTTATGTTTCCAACATACATGGACCATCAAGTATTCCATTCATATATCCATACATATAATATATATATATATATATATATATTATGTTCATAAGCAAAATAAGGGAATGCAACCTCAATATGAGTAAATGTAGCATATATATTCAATATGCTATGTCTTCAGAAAAAAGTGGGAATACAGTTTTAGCCTCTAGCCTAAGCTCAGCAATACCCGCAATTCACAAAAAAATTGGGCAACACAACCTCTTTACATCCAGTTTTTCTTTAAACTGCAACAAAAGACGCAATGACAATTACACAACACACCATCATATTCAAATGCATATACACCAATCAAACCATTCTTCACATTCAGTTTCAACAAAACAACAAAAATACAACATATTCACTTTAAAATAAAATAAAAAATCCACCACCAACTTTTCTAAAGCTGCTAGTTTGCACATATGTGAGAAGAATGATTGACATTCACAAAAAGGCTAACATTTAGCGAATAAGGACCAACATCAACATTGAAAGTTGAGTTGGAAGTATTGCTTCGCAGCTTTCAACTTGTTCCTAAATAATAAGACAAAAAAAAAAGGTTATATAAGCAATATAATAATTCAAAATAGTCAAAATTAAACAACAAAGGACATTACCTGGTAGGTTTATCCCATTTTCCCACTTACAGGAACCTTTGGATATGTCTTTTTGTTGTGACCAAGTGCTTTGTGTTGGAGTATAGCTGTGCAAGATACAGCTTACAGATAGTTGCCACATGTCCAGCTAATTTTAGTTAGGATAGTTTGTTAAAGTTGTTTATAATGGGAAACTAACTTTCCCTCTGTTATTTTTTCTCAAACTTATTTTTGCTTCTGGTATATATAAGTTGTATTTGTGTAATTCATTTCAGTTAATGAGAATTACAATTCTTTACACCAAATACTTTCTCTTTCTTGATTACTCTCTCTCTCTCTCTCTTTTGGTTGTGAGCTTCATCTCATACAAGTTACAAGATTCAAGCTAGTTTTAACATGGTATCAGAGCAATGTTAGATTTTTTTTTTTTAGCTTGAATCTTTGATCGATCTCTGTTCATCATTGATCTCTCTGCTCATCTTTGTTAGCCACAATTTTTTTTTCTTTTCTCATTTGATGTCTGAGAATGAAAATCAGAGAGGGAGTTCGAATCAAGAAACTATTGTGATTGATTCGACTCATGAACTGCTCCTCCACCATGGAGATTCCCCAAGGATCAAACTAGTCACTAAAGTTCTTGATGGAGAGAATTATAGTCATTGGAGTCGGTCTATGATTATTTCACTTAGGGCTAAGAACAAAATAGGATTTGTTAATGGAAGTTGCAAAATGCCTGCGTTGAATTCATCTTTACGGCCACATTGGGAGCGTTGTAACAGCATGGTTATATCCTGGATAATTCATGTTGTAACAAGAGAGATTGCAGGGAGCATTGTGTACCGCTTCACTACGTATGAGATTTGGAAGGAGTTAGAGCAGAGGTTTGGAAAATCAAGTGCAGTAAAAGTATATCAGGTTCAAAGAGATTTATGTTCTTTAAGTCAAGGGAATCTTGGTATAACAAGTTACTTTACCAATATCAAAGGTCTTTGGGATGAGTATTCCTCTCTAATTGGCATGCCTTCATGTACTTGTGGATCTGGACAGTTCTTTGTAAATTTAATGCAAAGACAGTATATCATGCAATTTTTTATGGGACTTAATGAGTCATATAGCACTATAAGGGGGAATATGCTCATGATGCCTACATTGCCTAATGTGAATCAAGTCTACAACATACTTCTACAAGAAGAGAAACAGAGAGAAATGCATACTCCAAGTAACATTGTGACTGATTCAGCATCATTAGCTACACATCATGATAATATTGCATTAGTGTCACACAACAAAGGCACGTGCACTAATTAGAAGGCATTACTACAAGCCTAATCAAAACAACATGAGGAATATAGTATGCTCACATTGCAAGATTTTGGGACATACGTATGACACTTGTTATAAGTTGCATGGATATCCACTAGGTTATAAGTTTAATAAAGCAAAGAGGGGATCAGCAAACATGGCACATATCTCATCTTGATATTCTGAGCATGAAGCCCCAAATCAAGCACCAGGGCTTACAATGGATCAGTATAACAATCTGCTAACTCAACTGAGCAAAGCTGACATGGGAGGACATGATCACAACATAAATGAAGGGCTGGCAGCAAATGCTTTCCTTGCCGGTAAATCCTTTGGCTTAATCTCTGCTGGTATTAGTTCTAATTGGATAATAGACAGTGGAGCTACTGACCACATTACACCCAATTTAAGCTTGTTTTCCTCTTACCAATCTATCCTAGAACCCAGTTTTATCACCATGCCTAATGGCAAACAAGCCAAAATCATGCATACAGGGACTGTATTTTTGAATTATTACATCACACTTCACAAAGTACTTCATATACCCGATTTTCAATTTAGCCTACTTTCAGTGCACAAATTATGCACTGACTTGTCTTGCAACATAATATTCACACCAAATTATTCAATAATTCAGGACCCTTCCATGAACAAGGAAACACTACTTGGTAATCAAGCAGGAGGTCTATACCTTGCTGCAAAAGAAACCTGCAAAGCAAACTGTGGTGGTTCTACTAGTTTCTCTAAGTCTAGTTCTTGTTTGTTTGATGTTTTCAATAAACATGTACCTCTTGTTTTGAATTCCTGCAATTCTAATATGCCTAGATAGCTTTCTATTTCTGAACTATGGCATTTTAGATTAGGTCATCTACCTTTCAATTCTATTCAACAAATTCTGAAAATCAATTATAACTCAAAACAGAATTCAGTTTGTCAAATTTGCCCTAGAGCTCAAATGTCAAGAAAATGTTTTCCAAATAGCCAAAGTACTTTTTCTCATATTTTTGAATTGCTTCATGTTTATGTATGGGGTCCATTTCATCAAGTCACACACAATGGCTACAAGTTTTTTCTTACCATTGTGGATGATTTTTCAAGAGCTACTTGGACACACTTTATTTCTCATAAAAGCAATTCCATTTATGTACTTAAATCTTTTATTGTTTATGCTAAAGTTCAATTCAAAGTCAATGTCAAAATTATTAGAACAGACAATGCTCTTGAATTTCTTTCCAATACTGCAAACCAGTTTTATTCATAATTTGAAATTACACACCAAACCTCATGTGTTGATACACCACAACAAAATGGAGTTGTGGAAAGAAAGCATAAACATTTGTTAGAAACTGCAGGGGCTCTTTTCTTTCAGTCCAAGTTACCCTTGCAGTATTGGAATGAGTGTATTCTAACAGCTACTTATCTCATAAACAGATTTCCTTCCTCTACTCTTGATAATAAGACACCATATGAAATCCTTTTTCAAAAATAAGCTTCATATTCTCATCTAAAAGCTTTTGGATGTCTCTGTTTCATTTCTACTCTAAAGAGACATAGAGATAAATTCCAACCTCGAGCACATCCCTCAGTCTTTCTTGGATATGCATACAATCAAAAAGCCTATAAAGTTCTTGATTTAGACACAAAAATTGTCATTTCTAGGGATGTGACCTTTTATGAAACTTGTTTTCCTTTTCATAATGTTTCACACACACTTAATAACTCTACATTACCATTTCCAATCACAGATATTGACAATTTTCAGTTTCCTACTGAGTTTTCAATTTCTTTGCCTCTTTCACAAAATCTGGTTTCTCTATTACCTTATTCTTCTCCAATTTCTCGATTTTCCTCACCTTCTTCTTCTTCTTCTTCTAGTTCATCTTTTTTTTTTTTTTTTTTTTTTTTTTTTTTTTTTTCTACTAGAGAACATAAAGCTCCCACATATTTGCAGGATTACATTTGCACTCATGCTGCTACCAACTCACATTGGTGTAACCTTCTAGCTTTTAACCATTTGCCTTTCATTTCTCAAGTCCATATTGCCAAAATACAAACCCTTGTAGAACCTCATACTTATCATCAAGCTTTATTTGATTCCAATTGGATCCATGCCATGCAAAAAGAGATTAATGCCTTACAGGAAAACAATACATGGGAACTTGTCAATCTGCCTCTAGGAAAGAAGTCCATCGGATGCAAGTGGGTTTACAAAGTTAAGCTTAAAGCTTATGGTACATTGGAAAGATATAAGGCAAGGTTAATGGCAAAAGGGTACACACAGAGAGAGAGGATTGATTTCACTAAAACTTTTTCACCTGTGGTTAAAATGGCTACTATAAGAGCAGTAATTTCAGTTGCAGCCTACAAGAATTGGCAGTTATTTCAGTTAGATGTCAACAATGCATTCTTGCATGGTGACTTGGCTGAAGAGGTTTACATGGAAATACCTCATGGTTTACCACATGGTGATAAACAAGTTTGTAGATTAAAAAAATCCATTTATGTTTTAAAGCAAGCATCAAGACAGTGGTTTGCAAAATTGACTGCAGCTCTTCAAGATCGAGGCTATGAACATTCTAAAAATGACTATTCTCTGTTTCTTAAGAAGAATAATGGCAAACTTACAATTTTAGCCGTTTATGTTGATGATGTCCTTGTCACTGGTTCAGATTTTGAGGAAATTACTAGTTTGAAGTCTCACTTGAATGCCATTTTTGGTATTAAAGATTTGGAAAATCTTCATTTCTTTCTTGGCTTAGAAATAACCTCTACTCTTGTTGGATATGTGCTCACACAGAAAAAATTCACCAAAGATCTATTAGATAGCTTTGCTCTTTCTACTTGGAAGCATGTGGTGACACCTTTACCTCAAAATATCAAATTGTTGCCTGACCAAGGGATCCTTTTATCTGATTTTTCTCATTTCTTATTGGGAAACTTAACTTTTTGACTCATACAAGACCTGACATTGCATTTTTTGTGCAAATGCTTAGCCAATTTATGCAAGCTCCAAGAGATGTTCATTTAGAGGCTGCTCATCATGTTTTGAAATATCTTTTGGATACTACTGGTTAGGGAATTCTATTGAAGGGTGTTGATGAGTTAAAACTTCAAGCTTTTTCTGATAGTGATTGGGCTTCTTGTCCTATCAGTGGAATGTCAGTTACAGGTTATGTTGTTTTACTAGGTAATTCTCCTATTAGTTGGAAATCTAAAAAATAAAGCACTGTTTCTAAGTCTTCCTCTGAAGCAAAATATAGGGCTATGTCACAAGCAACTTCAAAAGTTACATGGCTGGTTCGGTTACTTGATGAACTTGGTATTAATTCTTTGAAACCATTAACTTTGCATTCTAATAATCAAAGTGCCCTTCATATAGCCAAGAACCCTATCTTCCATGAAAGAACCAAACACATCGAAATTGATTGCCACTTTACAAGGGAGAGGGCTATGGAAGGCTTGTTGCAACTCTCTTATCTGCCTACACAACATCAAGTAGCTGATGTTCTTACTAAAATTCTTAAATCTGGCCAACACAAGCTGTTACTTTCCAAACTGGGAATGGTTAATTCCACTCATCCTCAGCTTCCGTCGGCCGCAGGGGGGGGGGGGTGTTGGAGTACAGCTATGCAAGATACAGCTTACAAATAGTTGCCACCTGTCCTGCTAAGTTTAGTTATGATAGTTTGTTAAAGTTGTTTATAATGGGAAACTAACTTTCCCTCTGTTATTTTTTCTCAAACTTATTTGCTTATGGTATATATAGGTTGTATTTGTGTAATTCATTTCAGTTAATGAAAATTTCAATTCTTTACACCAAATACTTTCTCTTTCTAGATTACTCTCTCTCTCTCTTGGTTGTGAGCTTCTTCTCGTACAAGTTACAAGATTCAAGCTAGTTTTGACACTATGTATACCCTACACTTCAATGTCACACCTCTTTTAACTCTTCTTGGCTCATCTATCCATTTTCTCCTGCACACCTATGGCCTCCTAGTATGGATGGCTATGTGACCTAGTCAAACCAATACCACGAGGAACTTTTTGCCCGATTTCTTTAACTTCATTGTTTTTCAGTTGTTCACAGAACGAGCAAACCAAAATCGAAAGCAATTTTTTATTTATTAAAATTGAAAGCAAAAAACTAAAACTAAAAGCAAAATTATTTTATTCAAAGCAAACTAAAACTATAGAGCAAACTTAAACGAGTAAATTGAAAATATAAACACAAATGATAAAACACCCTAAAAATGATTAGACCAAACAAGGATAAAATTTTCAACCTTAATATTTTCTTTAAAAAAAAAATTTCATATGAGATTCACATAAAAAAAACAAAAGAGAAAAGAAACAACAAATATAACCAAATGCCTTAACCAACCATACAAGTATTAGTTGAACCAACGTTAATGTTATTTTTTTTCTTAGTTTTTTTTAACAAAAAAAAGATAGTCATATGAGATTTAAATACATTTTTTTCAACTCCTTCAATTGATCTTAACACGAGCAAATTTCATAATCAAACTCTACAAACACAAATTAAAAGCTTTTGTTTTTCTCCAAACCCATGCTCTTCTATTTAAGTTATTTTCTTTTTCTATTGGAGAAGGATTATATAACACCATATTATGGAATGTTGTCAAAAATGGAGAGAAATTTTCACACCATGCTCAATGAAGGTAACACAAGAGCATCTCTAATGGTGCTCTTTATTTTAAAAAGCGTAATTTTTTAAATAAATAATATCTTTGAAATTTTAATAAAATAAAGAGTGAAATTTTTTATCCAACTCCAACCATACTCGTTATCACTATTTTTTATTTTTTATTTTCCAATAAATAAATAAATAATTTTTCTCTTTCTTTTGATTGTTATAAAACAAATCTAATAAATCAAAATATTTTGTTAAATAAAAATTAAATAAAATTATTAAATGTACATCAAAAATTATATATATAATAAATATGTGTAGTAAAATTTTTATATAAAAAGTGGATTTGAATCTAATTATGTATTTTAACTTTCTCATTTGAAAAGTCTATTGAAAATTAATTTTTAAAATAAAAAAATTAATATTTTAAAAAAGTGCATTAAAAATGTACTAAGAAGAATAAATGAGTTTTTGTATCCTAAGCTCATAGAAGCTTGTCGAAGAAGCTTTGCATGATTACCCATGTTTTGCAATATGTCGAATCTTTACGTCTTTATGATATATATACATTTACCAATTTATCTTTATCCTATCAAAACTTAGCAAAAAATTGTAATGACAGAAAAAATATATATATATATATATAAAATGTTTTAAATTATAAAGTCTAATTAAAAATAAAAATGAATTATAGATAGTTTATGCGATATTAACTCTAAATTTATTATATAATCTTGTTCTATATATAAGATAAAGTAAAACAATATATTCGAGCATAATCGAATATAATACTATACATACCAATCTAATACACTCGAGTCCAATATAATCATGCTAACCAAGTGAGTCCAATATAAGTAGATATAATAAGTTTCAATATAACAAGTTAACACGATATAAATTTATACGAATTTTTGAGTGTTTAAGTTTACATATTTCAATACAAAAGCTTAACGTATCGGAATTTAAATGAATAAATTTTGATATGAATAAGATACAATACAGTATAAACACGAAATTTAGCATAACAAAATATAAATCTATATGTATTTTTGAAAAGTTTGAATTTACATATTTTAATATTAAAACTTAATAGGTTGAATTTAAATAAATTTTTTAACATAAATATAATATTATACTATTAGAATATATTGCCAAGTTTATATAATGATACATATATGCATTTTTCCAAAAAACAAAAAAACATTGTATATTTAAGAAAATCGTAGCGGCAAACCAGGTTATTGGTAATGAAGCCTCCGCGAAGACAAAAGAAAAAAGAACACTACCGAAGAAAGGCCAGTAAAAAGAAAACTCATAGGCGTGTTTGTGACTTGTTTGACAAGAAATTTATATCTGGCCCTAATTGAAACAACAAACATATTGCCAAGGCTTTTTAGCAAAAAAGAAATAAAATAAAATATAAAATAAATGTCGCCTCAACTTCCCAAAAATTAATCATATAATAGTTAATAGTCCCAATTCTTTTTTTCTAAAGTCTAATAAATAAATTTGTTCTTTAAAAGAGGGTATAGTAATGAATCTATAAAATTTCAGGAAAAAAAAAAAAAAGAATCTATAAAAAAGAGAGAGGGTATAGTACATAAATAAATAAATAAGTAATTGAAAAAGAAAAAGAAAAAAATATAGCTGATAAGAAACGAGAACATCAAATATCCTGCTCCCAAACAGTTCCTTAATTCATATCTCGAACAATTACAAGAATCCAATACAGAAACGAAAAGGGAAAATTGTAAAATGGGTTCGTTGAATAACCTGAAACATAATCATCGTACCAGAACCTCCAGAATAGCATAAAGCTTATAAGTGTTTCCTCTGTTTTATATCGCACACTTTCCGTGTTCGTGGTTTTTGCAATTTGGATATTTGATTGTGTTATTTTTGAAGATTGTTTTTTTCGATCTTCTTTATTAGTTTTTCAACAGTATTATAGCTCGGGACCGAAATATCGCTTCAGAAACCCGAAAAGCATGATTTTTTCTAGGGTTGGCCGCTCCTTTTCTCGATCCTCGCGTTCTAGAGTAGGTTTCTCATTTGTTTTATTTTTGTTTCATTGCAAAATTCTAACTTTTGGGATTTTAGTTTTCGGGTTAATGATGATTTGTTTTGTTTTTTATTTGCTTGCGTTATTTTTCTTTTTTGGGTGCTAGAATTTGTTGTACGGTGGTCGGAGATCCGCGGGGCTGAACGAAAGTGAATCTTTTTCGAGACTTTCAGGTGTTAATGCCTATCTGGGCAGTCGCATAGATGGAAGTTTGAGGTTTGTAAGGGGTTATATAGCTTCAATAGGAGCTCACAAGGCCCATGCTTCCGATTTCAGATACATTCTCGCTAACCCTAATTTTCGTAGACTCTTTTCCAGCGAAGCCCCAAAGAAAAAGAGTAAGCGCTTACCTGTTCTTGTTTGGAATTTTTTTTCGTTTATGTTTCACTCTCAATTGGTAGTAGTTTTGGTGCTTCCAAACTTATGAAGAATTCATCTGCAGACTATGAGAACTTCTACCCAAAAGAAAAGAAGGAAATTCCAAAAGGGGACGATCAGAAATCCGAGTCCAAAGGTAAAAAAGAATTCATTTTTCAGCTAAGAACAGTCTTAAACGGTCTACCTTTAGGCATTGGATTAGAAGTGTTCATATTGGATATTGTTGCTTCTGTTCGTTTGAATATGATGGGGTACCTGTAATAATGTAATGAAAAATAGGCTGTGCTAGTTTTATAGTATCTTTCTCTCTTTAGGACGTTAGCAGTTTGAGATTATTCTCAGGGTGGAGAGTTTAGGTTGTTCTCTGTATTACTACACGGTTCATATCAATACTATGCTCTTAGCCATTGACCTCAAGAGACGTGGTGATCACAATTTAGAGCTATATGTATTGGGGTTTTAGAGTGTTTGAGTGAGTATTCAGTTGATCGATTCAGGGGAACTTTCATATAGTGAAATATGCATTTTCACTGTTATCTAATTATTTATATTTATTTTGGTGTTATGGGTACTTATTGGTGTTGAACTTAAATTCCTTACAAAATGAAGAAAGAGGTGTGCTTTAAGCTGCTAAGTAGGGGCAGTAGTGAAAGGAGGGGGATAATTGGGTAAAGCTTGTCTTGGCAGTGGGCTCAACTAATTTAAGACAGTGTTAGCTGCATCACCTTTTATATTTGTTATCTTATTTTTATTTCCATTGTCTAGCCTGATATAAGTTATAACATATATATTGAATCTCTAGTGATGGTAGGCCTAATTCTTCTTTTGATGATCAATTCAACCGCTGATAAAAAAGATTCACTATTATATTGCAAACTTTTTGTTTTTGGTGCTAATGCATTATTCAAGTAGAGTAAATTTTCCATTCAAAAACTATATGAGATGATGGAAGGTTCTGGATGCATAGGCATATTTTCCACTTTCAGGCATATTCTCGTTACTGCACTTCTCAAGCATAAGAAAGCACTTGAAAAAAAAAAATTGAACATTGCATTTAAATTTTTTTATTCACTGAAATTTTTATTTAATTTCAGATGGCTCAAACACAGATGATCATGGGAATTTTCAAGAAACCTTCATGAAACAGTTTCAAAGTTTAATCACTCCTTTGTTAGTGATTGGGCTATTCCTTTCATCCTTTTCTTTTGGTCCCCGTGAACAGAAACAAGTAAGCATATTTATTACTACTTTTTTTTTGTTAAGGTTAGCATGGAATTTTGTGCTAACTAATTTCTTGTCAAGGCAAAAAGTTTTAGTTTCGTGAAATGGCTCCTAAGGCAGAAGCTTCATTAACTAAAGTGCTTATCTGTCATTCCTTGGAATATATCCATTAAATTTGTTTTGACCCTTGTTAGCATGGATGGAGTATGTTTATCCACCATACTTGCTTGTGAATTTAATTTATGAAAGTTAGCTTGAGGCGCTTCAACAGTTTAACATCTCCCGGTCTTGTACATTGACATTATAACTGATATATATGTATATATATTTTCATATCTATTTTCTTTTTATCATTTTTCACCCTGTGCATTAGTTTCCAGTTGAAGTATAGATACTTACATCTTATATGCTCACATTTTGTGCTCTGCAGATTAGTTTCCAAGAATTCAAGAATAAGCTTTTGGAACCAGGTTTAGTTGACCATGTAGTTGTTTCTAATAAATCAGTTGCAAAAGTATTTGTGAGGAACTCACCACACAATCAAACAAGTGAGGATGTTGTTCAAGGACCTATTAATGGTAACACTTCTCGAGGAAATCGAGGACAGTATAAATATTATTTTAATATTGGAAGTGTTGAATCTTTCGAGGAGAAATTGGAGGAAGCCCAGGAAGCATTGGGGATAGACCCTCATGATTATGTTCCTGTGACGTATGTATCTGAAATGGTTTGGTACCAAGAGTTGATGAGGTTTGCTCCAACATTATTGCTTTTAGGGTCCCTCTTGTATATGGGGCGGAGGATGCAAGGTGGAATAGGTGTTGGTGGTGGTGGAGGAAAGGGTGGTCGTGGAATATTCAACATAGGAAAAGCCCATGTTATGAAAGTAGATAAAAATGCAAAAAATAAGGTTGGTATTCTGTTTCCCTAATCAACAATAATGACTTTTTGGTCGCTGCAAAAGTAATTTTTACCCCATTTTTTTTGTTAATAGTCACTGTACTCAACACTGTTTTTAGCATGCTTTTGCACAAAGTGCTCAAGAATTTTGTGTATTTGGCGTAGGTCTTTTTCAAAGATGTTGCTGGCTGTGATGAAGCAAAGCAAGAAATCATGGAGTTTGTGCATTTCCTCAAGAACCCTAAGAAATATGAGGAATTGGGAGCAAAAATTCCCAAAGGTGCACTGTTGGTAGGCCCTCCAGGCACAGGAAAGACCCTTTTAGCAAAAGCAACTGCAGGGGAATCTGGTGTGCCTTTCCTGTCAATATCTGGTTCAGATTTCATGGAGATGTTCGTTGGTGTTGGACCTTCCAGGGTGAGGAACTTATTTCAGGAGGCAAGGCAATGTGCTCCTAGTATAGTGTTTATTGATGAGATTGATGCAATTGGCCGAGCAAGGGGACGAGGAGGCTTCTCAGGTTCCAATGATGAGCGTGAAAGTACTTTAAATCAGTTGTTAGTTGAAATGGATGGATTTGGAACAACCTCTGGAGTTGTTGTGCTAGCTGGCACTAATAGGCCTGATATTTTGGACAAAGCTTTACTAAGGCCTGGTCGATTCGATCGTCAGGTTGCCATTGATAAACCTGATATTAAAGGTCGTGATCAAATATTTCAGATATACTTGAGCAAGATCAAACTCGATCATGAGCCATTATATTACTCTCAGAGGCTTGCGGCCCTCACTCCTGGATTTGCTGGAGCAGACATTGCAAATATTTGTAATGAAGCTGCTCTCATTGCTGCTAGGAATGAGAGTGCACAAGTCACAATGGAACATTTTGAGGCAGCTATTGATAGGATTATTGGTGGTTTAGAGAAGAAGAACAAGGTATTTGATCTGTACATACTTGCTACATGCATGGCATGATTTATGGTTCATTCCCATTTTGGAGTAGGATGTTGATTGTTTATGCTGTGCAAACCATTTTTAACCTAATCCTTTATCATATTCCGCTCTCAACAAGGGTCATGGGAGGAGGATGGATTTTTATTTTCCTAGTAACATGGAATGCTTTTCTCCATTGCCTTTACTTTTTTAGAAGTCCTTGTTGTGCAATGATTATTATTGTAGTTTGCAGTATGCTTAGGGTGTTAACAACAATGATATCCTGATATTCATCTTCATTCTAACCAAAACTATTAGTAGGGTTGAAGGTCCTCATTTCAGCTGGCATATATTGGGTGTCAGCTTATCTGAGTGGAGCTTAGATTGCTTTTCTTCAGGAGTCGCCCTTATTTTAGTTAGGGGAAGCCGAGCACACACAAACTCTAGTTCCACTTAAAAACATTTTATGATCTATTTATTCATCCCTGATCAGCATGATAAGTTTAGACATTTTTTTTTGATAATTTTTGACATTCCTACTTATTTAACACAGGTTATAAGCAAGCAGGAGCGCCGGACTGTTGCCTATCATGAATCAGGTCATGCTGTTGCTGGGTGGTTCTTAGAACATGCAGAGCCCCTGTTGAAAGTCACAATTGTTCCTAGAGGCACAGCAGCACTAGGGTTTGCCCAGTATGTTCCTAATGAAAACCTTCTGATGACAAAGGAGCAACTATTTGATATGACATGCATGACCCTTGGTGGACGGGCTTCTGAACAGGTAGCTATTATCACTCCTTGCTCATTTCATCTTCTGTCATCTGCATTCTTGTTTAAATTTAAAAAAATGTGTGTTCATTTTTCATTAAGCTGTTACCATATTGCAATAAGATGTAAATCAATTTTCACCTTGAACTCCAAGTCCTATTTTCTTGACCAACTAAAGTGAAAATGGAATAAATTAAATTAAAAGCCAAATGTAATGTCTTTAGTATTTTAGCCATAATGACATGGGGAGAATATTGTGGATTAGGTTCTGTTGGGAAAGATCTCCACAGGAGCACAGAATGACTTGGAGAAGGTTACAAAAATGACCTATGCCCAAGTAGCAGTCTATGGATTTAGTGACAAGGTGGGTCTCCTCTCTTTCCCTCAAAGGGAAGACACTATTGAGATGTCAAAGCCATATAGTAGCAAGACTGCAGCAATTATCGACACTGAAGTGCGTGAATGGGTGAGCAAGGCCTATGTACACACTGTTGAACTTATAGAGGAACACAAAGAACAAGTGGCAAAGATTGCAGAATTGTTGCTTGAGAAGGAAGTTCTTCACCAAGATGACCTGCTTCGAGTTTTGGGTGAAAGGCCATTCAAACCAGCCGAACTCACAAACTACGATAGGTTTAAGCAAGGTTTTAAAGAAGAAGATGAGAAGGTTGAAGAGATCCCTTTGAGAGGACCGGCTGATGAGGATGATGGGTCTCCACAGTTAGAACCTCAGGTCATCCCTACTTAATTAATTGGGACATTTAAATTGTACATGAAATGAACAGCTGATTCTCATTTTTCCTTTTTCTTTTTATGCTTTCATTAGGTTCCAACTTTTTTTGTTTTTCCATATTCCATGTGTGGTCATAATCCTGTACCTTTGCTATTTATTTTTCATAGTTACATGATCTTTGCTTCGGAAAATGACTTCTAAAGTAGAAATTTTGGGAAATTTGGGTTGCTACTAAACCAAAAGTGCTGTATAATAAATGTTCCAGGATAATAAACTATGGCAAATGTATTACTGAATTATTGACAATATATGCCGTATTCTGTAGACCAAGAATTTTAGTTTAGTCTTTATTTATTTATATATCTATTTATGTATGAGATATCTGCCGCCGCTGGAACCATCGAAGAGCCATGAAACAATCTCTTAAAGAAGTGACTTTCAACATTGTTAAGGTGTTGTATGCCTTATTAGATTTGTGATTTTGCACTTCTTCCGAGATGGTTTATACAATTGGTGAAATGAAAATTTATAGAAGAAGCTCATTTTCCTGCTCAGTATCAGTATGTTTGGTTAAGAAGATGAACGATAAGATGGAATTTGGTGGATTTGGAGGAAGAATGAGGAAAAGTGTTGAATTGGAGGAAAGAAAGTGGTGGTCCTGGTGGAAGAACAATGGAAAGTAGAGGGGGAAGAGGATATTATTGTCTTAGAAAATATTAATTTTTTCTAAATCTACCAAAATTGTTTATTCCAAAAGTCCACCTTAAGAAATTTACTCATACTAGAAAGAGTTCAAATGTCAAATAATAGAAATAGTTCTAAAATATCATATACCAAACAACAGAAAAAGATGAAATTAAAAATGAAAAAATCTTTCCAATTTAATTACATTCCTCTTGCCCTTCCAAATATTTATATCTTTTGTAAACTAATTCCAACCAAACCACTGTTAGATATATTACCAAAAAATAACATACCACTTTTAGTGATTATTAATACATGGATCACATGGCTATCCAATATTATTGGAATCTAAACTTTTTATTTTAAAAAATGGTACAAAACCAATGAACCGCGTAATGCTTGTTATATAACATGTTATTATCACATCACTATACATTAGTTTAATCTAATGCTTTATCACGATTGAAAAATAATTTAAAATATATTAAATGAAAACCCGAGTTCGTTATGTGTATGATTGGCAGGCAGCCAGTGATTCTGAATCAATTACTAAAGAATAAATTATTAAAATTAATTAATCCATTTACATAATACCCACTCTAGTATTCAGATTATGTTAGTCAATTTTTGATAGATTATCATTCACATTATTTGTTCATTTATTTTTTTCCTTAATGACCAATGTTGTAGCACAATTGTGCACCCGTCGTGAGCTACTATCTGTTTTATCTATAATCCTATAAAACTTGCAAAACAATGAAAGAATGTAAACATTTTTGAGGCACCGGTATGTTACTAGCCAAAAATACTTTAAAGCTCAAGTTAGATGACAATTTTGAATGCTAAAAAGCTAATAAGGTTAGCAATTTTGGTGTACCTGAAATGATATGTATAATAGGATATTTATAACATTTTGGAATGTAGTTTCTTTGTGCAACAAAGAAAATTGACTTTCAATCTTAATGGACTGAACCATAGAACTATATTTTAAGGAATTTCACAATCTTAATAATTTTTAACAGAAAGACGACATTGTATCTTAATTTTTACGAAGCGAGATATTAGTTCTGCTAAAGTACTGACCTCGAACTGGCTGTGAGGAAGGTGGTTCCAGCCAGGTACATCACACTGGGACTATAAGACTACATGTGTTGGATTTTCTGGAATTGAAGGATCATGATTGATTCGACATGTTTGAGACAGTGCAAATATGGGCTCAAACTCTAATAATCATGGTTTCAGACTCTCATCTAATTAGATGATTGACAACATGCCGTTTCTATGTTCTTGAAAATCTGTGACAAGTGTCATTAACTCAGCTCTGTCAATTGAATCCCCCACTAGAATAATTCTACCCACATATCCAAAAGAAAATTTTATTCCATGTAGAATCAAGATGCTTCCAACTATATTATACCCATTTTCTGAGTGATCATTTTGGCACCTGTTATGTTTTGCTTTCAGAAAACTAATTTCAGCACTAACTGTAATTTCTAGCGTTTCAATTCCTGGTAAATGAAATGAAACAGATGAAGCAGCCTAGAACCCATTTTCCATGAAATATTTTCAGGTACCAAATAGCTTATTGTTTATTTATTTATTTATTTTTAAGAAAAAGCATTAAGCGTGTCTGCATGTACAAAATGGACCAGATTGCTTCCGATCATCTATTTTAAGAAATGTGGAAAGCGATAGTTTACACAGTCAAAAAGATGCTGTTAATTAAAGTCTTTTTTAAAAAAAAGAAAAAAGAAAAAAGAAAAAAGAATCATAATGATGTTTTTAATAATTATATACTAGTCTTTCATTTTGTGAGTTGGTATGTGGGGATGGTCAATTTTATTAATTTCTTATTTTCTAGATGTTGGACCAAAGGAAAGGAGAAAAATGATGCAGAACCTTTGACATTGCTGTGGATTTTCATTATAAAGCTCCGTTAGTTTCCAAAAACTAAATACACGCCATCTCTGTTCTCTACCCACATTCATATTTGCCTTTCCCTGTTTCTCTCTTCTTCAATCCTTATTATACATCTCTTTCTGCTCTCTCTCTGTTTAATTCCTCTGTTCCTGATCTGAAGCTTGTTTTTATTAGTCTAAAAATGGAATTTGAAAATCAGCACCAGCGGGCTCTAACACCAAAATACGATTGTCTTCTCTTTGGTAAGCCTTGTTTCTTTTTCCATCCTAATTTCAATTTCTCAACTCTAAACAAATTGAAATCTCCAAAGCACATAGCTTTTGTTAGCTTCAAAATATATTTCTGGCATATTTACCTGAAAATTTAGCCATCTGGGTCACCTAGTTTATCCACAATTAGATCAGTGTGTTAATTTTCATTTGCAGATGTTGACGATACCCTTTATCCCTTGAGTACTGGTTTATCAAAAGAAGTCACCAAGAACATAGAAGGTACCTCATCAATTAAGACATCTAAGTATGAGCAAATTAATCATCAAGTTTAATTCATTTATTAATTTTCTTTTTTCTTTCACTATTGTATTCCTTATGTACTACTGTATGTAGAATATATGGTTCAAAAGCTAGGCATAGAGGAAACACAAGTCTCCAAGATGAATTATGCATTATACAAGAACTATGGGACATCAATGGCAGGACTCAAGGTATAATTTCCTCATTATCTGTTCTTGTACATGTTTTTTTTGCTTACTGATATATAAAATTTAGATTTCATTATATATTTTATTTTTCTGTGTCCAGGCCTTTGGTTATGATTTTGACTATGATGATTATCATAGGTAAATACAATTTTCCCTTTTTTCTCTTACACATTATACATGTCAAATATCAGCAAGTTTTCTTTTTTCAATCTCACTGCTAACTTTCTTCTTTTTTACAGCTGTGTTCATGGAAGATTACCCTACGAGGTTCTCAAACCAGATCACGTTCTTAGAAGTCTTTTGCTTAGCTTGCCAATTCGGAAAGTAGTAAGTAGTCTTTTTTCTTTCCCCTGATCATGAACTCGGAGAAAATAGTTATATATACATATATAGTCACTCTATTCTATTGATTCCATTAAAACAGTCATTAAAAATCTATTTTAATAAAAAATTTAATGTTATTGCTACTGAATAGTCAATTTTTTTATGACGAACCTTTCAGATTTGTCTTCGAAATAAATTTTAAATAACAGTCTTAATAAAATTTCTATCAGAATATCTTAACCGAACTAAATTATATATATAAATATTAGTAATTTAATGATCTAGGTGTTTTCATTAACTTATATATCATAAAAAATACAGATATTCTCGAATGCGGATAAAATCCATGTAAACAAAGTTTTGAGCAAGCTCGGACTGAATGACTGCTTCGAAGAAATCATATGCTTTGAGACTCTGAATCCCACTGCTAATGAAGATCAATCAGTCGTTGACAATAGCTTTGTTGACAAGTCCTGTCTATACAACGAAGATTCAGAACTTCCAGCCACTCCAATTGTTTGCAAGCCTTTTGAAGATGCTTTTGAACAAGCATTCAAGAAGGCCAATATTAATCCTCAAAGAACAGTAAGATACATATTAATCCTCATAGAAAAATAATTATACATTAGCCTTTCTATATTATAAATATTTTGTAACTTGCAGAAACACTTTTTAACCACAGAAAATTAAAACTGTCGTTATCAATGGCGGTTTAGAATTAACTCTGTCACTAAAAGATGCAACAAATTAAAAACTTATAGCAATCCAAATTTTATATATATATTATTATTCACAGCTCCCAAATTATATATGATAGCACAAACAAATTAAGCTTCTTTTTACGTGTTGTTATAAAGGATGAATGTTCAATTGTTTTTTCAGCTCTTCTTCGACGATAGCATCCGAAACATACAGAGTGGAAATCGAATTGGGCTTCACACTGTGTTGGTAAGATTCGATCTCTGGCTCATCGTTCGAGGAAATAGCAGTTTTGCTCGTGCGCATATATAAATTTAAACCGTTTTCTCAGCTGTTAATTATTTGGTTTGGCTGATAATGAAATATGTAAATTTGTTGCAGGTTGGGAGTTCTCATAGAAGAGAAGGAGTGGATTATGCAATAGAGAGCATCCACAACATAAGAGAAGCTGTCCCAGAGCTCTGGGAAGTTGATCATGATCATAACAAGGAAGAGATTCAAAGGTTTTCTTATAAGATGGGAATCGAAACTTCAGTCGCTGCATAATTAAAGGCTTTTTATTTTTATTTTTCTTAAAGTCTTTGATTTCGCCCAACGACAAGGTTTTATATGTTTATTCCCTCTGTCTGTGCCAACCTCAACCTCTTCAAGTCAAAGCATTGTAACTTTATAAAAGCTTTGTCAGTAATAAAAAAGTATTTCCCTATATACAACTTTTCTTGCCACGGAAAAGCTTGGCTAATTTCCATAAATAAAAATTAATTTAATTTCAAATTTGACTTAAATATAATTTGATTAATTTGATTTTAAAAAATATCATCAATATTGTTTCAGATTTCAAATAGATTTTTTTTTTCATATTTCGTTCATATTTTTCAAAATAATATCATTCACACTTTTAAAATGCGCTACATATAATTTTCAAAACTTAAAAAATTAAATTGAAATTAATGCAAGTCTAAATGGAATATTCTCATAAATTAATTAACTTCCCCTTTATAGAATATTATTTNCCATTGCCTCTAGCATCCAACTTAGACTTCCTAAGTTTGAAAAACTTGTTCTTCCTTAAATATACGCAAACCCAATCTCCTAGTTTGAATACCCTCCACGTGTCATCCCATAAAACTTTCCCAAAGGGACTCAAAAATTCCACATTCCTATCATATTTAATAGTTCTAGGCACTCCATGCAATTTTGATTTCTCATCAAAGTCCTGCAATAAAGAGACAAAAACACTAGGTAAATCGGGGTTAAGGTTAGTTTCACAAAGCAAAACATCTCGAAACCTCACTAATAATATTGCTTTCTTGCCTAAGAATGCATTACTGACTTCTCTCTTTTTTGTAGTAAAACCCTTTTTCTTTTCACCCATCTTACTTTTTTTTACTGCACTTTCATCTTTATTTTTCTTACTAATGCAATCACTCACCATTGGGCCTTTATTTATATTATTTTCACTATTGGCCTCTTTACACTCAACTTTTTTATTTGTCTCACTTCCCAAATCCCCATGTGAACTTTTGGATAATTTCAATTGTTCAAAATACACCTCCATTGGAGATAAAGGTGCAAGTGTGATTTTCTTTTCATTATGCTCATGTCTTCTAGCCCTTGGTTCCTCCCTCCATGTGCGTCTCCTCATGGAATGATTTGAGACTTTATCATCATCGGAACCCTTTGGCTTTATATCTCTAGTTCGCAAACCATCTCTCCCTAGGTTATTTGTGGCGGTCATAAATACCTCACTTACGTTATCATTTAGCTCATCCACTTTCATCTCTTTGTAATACTCCTNTGTAATTTAAATTCTATATAATTTATCTACAAAATCTATAGTATGTTCTTTATTTGTGTTATTTACCAATATTAACATTAAAGAACATATAATACAAATTGTGTTCTTTATTGTTAATGTTAATTTATAATATGGTACATAAATTTTGCTACAATAGAAGTCTACGTGAACATTATGGTGCGGGATGACGTCCAATTGCATCTAGTTCGAAGGTAAAATACTTGTATTATTCCATGTGAAATATAAAATTTTTCAAAAGTTAAAAGTTTCGTAATTGCTAGTAGGTAAAAGTGTAAAATGGACCGTGTCGTGCTGGTTGAATTCAAATAAAAGCCGGTCCGTTTGTGCTTGTGTCATGTTTGTGACAGTCTATTTATTTTTCGTGTTGTGCTCGTACATGCTCATTTAGTTTTTGTGTCGTGTCATGCGTGCTATGGGCCCAAACACTTACATGCTCGTGCCATATTCGTGCTGAGTACATGTCGTGTTCGTCTCATACACAGATCGTGTCCATACCCGTATCAATTATATTTTACACATTTTTTATAATATAAATTATATAGTTGAATAAAAATTATTTAAAATAAAAACTAAAAATAAATTAAATTAACAATCAAATAATATATTTTATTTTTTAATTGGTAAATAACACAATTTGTATTTAGAACTAAAAACTAAAAAAAAAAATATTAATAGTTTTTTTATATATATATTTTATTTCAAATTAAAATTCGAATTTAAATCTATATTTGAAAAATAATCAACTAAGTTATCCTTTTAATTTTGAGCTCTAAATTTAAATAGAATAATTTCACATAGTTTATTATTGTAAAACAAATATTTATACTATAGATTTTATATGATAAATGATTTATAATTGTTTTGATTGTGCTAAATTTGTATTTTGCCTAAATTGTTAGTATATATATCCGTGTGGTTTGTTATGTACTTATATCGTGCATGTGCAGTGCTTAGTTTGTCAAGTGCATGTGTCGTGCTTGGTTTGTCACGTGTTTGTGTCGTGCATGACTTATTATAGACTCGTGTCGTGTTAGGCACAGTCCATTATGTTTTTCGTAATGGATATGACACGATTTGTAACGTGTCGTGCTTGTGTTATGTTCAATTTTAATGTATCATGTTCACGTTGTGCTCAATTTTAACATGTCGTACTCGTGCCGTGCTCATGTGGCCTATCCATTTTTACACATTTACCAATAGGGGACTCCTATCACTCATGGTTAGGAAATTTTGAAAATATATGAACAAGAATAAGTTATTTAAAACTTTCCAACTGTTTGTCGGGAGTCTTTATCATATCCAGTTGAGAAATTTTTCAAGTGCAAGTTGGGAGCCCTTGATTGGTAGTTAGAAAATTTTGAAAAACAGAGAAAGAAAAAACATTTTTTTTAAACTTTTTAACTGTCAGTCATGGACTCTACCAAACCTAGTTGAGGGTTAAACGACATGCTCTTTTTCATTATTTTTGGTGATCCAAACTCTATATTTTTTAGTGGGCAATGTTCTAAACCTTAGAAATTAAATCCTAAAAATATATTATTGACGAAACAAAACAAAAAACACATGTTTTATTAGATTTTAAAATTGAATTTAACCTTATTCTCATAGAAAACACCCAAAATTGATATTTTTAGCAAAAACACTCAAAATTGATATGAAAAAGAATATTTTACTTTTCTTTATTTAAATTTAAAGTGTTTAGGAGAGTCAAATAGAAACAAAAGTAATTTTAGGCGGTGAAAAAATGATAGATTCATCTTGAATGAGGTTGTTCATCGGTTGAAGACCGACTTACCAAACTAATCTAATTATTAATTAGTTTGATAATTTTCAATCCGATCCTAATCGATTACAACATTAAATCCAATCTGCTAATAATTGGTTTAAATTTGATTGGATGATTAGTTTTAGATTGAGTTTGGATTTGTAAACTTTGAATTTTAAAATTTTAAATATAAGGAAGTTGAAACTTTAGATTTTAATATTTTTTATTTACGTAGCCAAATTTTTTATCAAAATCTTTTAACATTTTGAAAACTAAAAAATATGTTTTTTAGAATAAGATAAATAAAACATTATTGGTTAGGATAATATATTAATTATAACTAATTCTTTTAACTAAAAAATGCAAACCATTATAAATATTAAATATACCAAAAAAATATTATAATTAATTAATTATTTTGAATATATATTTTCTTTATATATATATATATAAATTTAATAGGTCGCCCTTCATATTCAAATCTCTGACCTATTGTAGTTAAAATTCTGAATCAATTTGCAATTTGGAAAAGTAGGACTTTATCTCATGCTGCGAGGCTTTGTTTGGTGAGGTCGGTCATCTGTTTATGGTCTATCAATGGCCAACGGGTCTTTTGACTGGTATTAGATGTCTTAAAAATTTGATATTTCTTCCAAATATAAAATTGATATTCCTTCTAAAGAATTTTTACGGTTAGTAATTTCTTTTTTGTATTATTTCTACCAAATTAAAGAACATGAAAATTCATATTCCCGTTCCACCTTTTTTATTCTTAGGAATTACTAATTCTATTTTTTAAGAATTATTATTCTAAGCATATTTTATTTTATTTTATTTTACTTTTTAATCAGTGTGTATGTCTAATTTTGTCAGATTTATTAGACAAAATTGAAAAGTTTAAACTAAAATGACAAAACTGACACCTTTTAAAGTTTCAAAGGTAAAATGCAAAACCTATAGTAATTTGGGAATTGAATATATTTAACTCTATATTCCATGTTTGTTTTTTTTTTTGACAGAGATTAATTACAATTAAAAAGGAGAAGGATTTCATATTTTTGGATATCTAAAGGTGTATTATAAATGGTGTGTTCTAAGTGAGTTCTACTACTAGACCAAATTTAATGCACATAATTGATATTGATATTAGATAAATTAGGCAGCTGATGCCCATGATAGACCCATTTTATTATATAATTAGATACTTTTCTTTTAAATCAATTAAACCATGAATAATTGAATTTCTTTCTTACATTTGGCATGCATTTTAAAAAGAAAAAATAATGTTTTTTTTCGTTAATAAATTTTCACTAGTTATTGCTAGGAGTGAGTGTAGATGAGTTGAGTTGAGTATTAAGATTCTCAAACTCAACTCAGATAATTTTTAGTTTTCAAATTTGCCTCATGCAAGCTCGCAAATTGTGAAGTCTCTTATTCAAAATTGACTTGCCTTATTAAAAACA
Source organism: Ochetophila trinervis (assembly GCA_003254975.1). Classification (NCBI taxonomy): domain Eukaryota; kingdom Viridiplantae; phylum Streptophyta; class Magnoliopsida; order Rosales; family Rhamnaceae; genus Ochetophila; species Ochetophila trinervis. The sequence continues at coordinate 54,506 of QANX01005653.1, forward strand.
AAAATCGAGTTTAGTCCATTTCAGTACGTTTAAATATAAAATTTAAATATTTAATATAATTAATTTTAAAAAAAAATTATCAATTAAATATTAGCTCATTTTAAAGGAGGCAGATTTGAAACTGGTTTTTCTCAGTTTTCATAGTTTTCACTTTTCTGTAATGATGAAATTACTGTGATTTTCTTTTATTTTTTGTAATGTTTCTTTCAACGGCTCACATTTTTTTTTGGACATTTTTGACGATATTGTTTGTTTATTTTATTAGAAATAATTAAGCATTTATTTAGAAGATAATCAACATCAATACAACAACAAACCAATTAATTATCTTTTTAGTATCACATGTTATTTAAAAGTATAAAAGCATAGAATTTAAAATACTTATGATTCATCACGGCTTCAAGTTTTTAATCATATTTGATTACTGCAAAACTAGCAAACATAGAAGTCTTTTTGAAACCAACTCTCTCATGTTTGCATTTTCTCTCTTACTGCTGAAGAATGAGAGATTAATAAAATGGTTGGGTTTAAAATAAGTTTAATCTCTATTTATATTTATACATAAAATAATATGAATCCAAAAGTTTAATTGTGTTTCATACACTAGATTTTTGTGTGGCCAACTTAAGAATAAAAAAAGAGAAGCTTCAATTAGTTTCATTACAATAAATTATATAATGTTCCAATTTCATTGATGAAATATCAAAATCCAGTAAATGATATAATTTAATTATATTTAGTCTACACATAACCATAAAATATTCTAATAAATTTGTTGCCTCCTTGAATCTCAAACATAGATTTTTTTTGGTCTTGGATCCACTTTATGTTTTTAATAATGGGTTATATTTTTTTCTAAAGAAAGTGCAGCTTTAAGTTTTGTGTTTGTCGGTAATCCTTCAACTTTCTCTGTTTTTGGTTATTGTTATTTGAAATTTACGGAAGGTTATTTGTTGATAATCCTTAAGCTTTAAGTTTTCGGTTTTTTCTTTTCCTATGCGTAGGGAGGGACGTGGCAAACCGCGCGCGTGTAGGCATGTTGTCGCGTGGTGGAGTTTACATGTCCCTCCGATCCTGCTCGCCCACACCGAATCAAATCAAAAAATTCAAACAAAACAATTAAATAAGTAAAAAAGTAACTCACGAAACCGACACATGTCCCATGAGTCCGCGATATTTTGGAGAGGCTATAATACAACGCGGCGGGATGTTTACGTGAAAAGAACGTGTCCTAATATGAAAGGGCCACGTAGAAGGGTGAAAATAATGCTGTTTCACATGTGAGAGCGTGTTCTCTGATAATCTCAATAAATTTTTCAAAATAAAAAGTTAAAATAGAAAATAAAAAGTTAAAATAGAAAAGGTGCTTGATTTTCTATATTTAGAGAGCTAAGAGCATCTTCAATCATATTTTTTATTTAAAGAGCATAATTTTTAAAATAAAAAATATTTTTAATAATTTTATAAAATAAAAAGTATGATTTTTTATTCAACTCTAATAGTACTATTTATTATATTTTTTATTTTTTAATAAATAATCAATGTATAATATAAATATATAAAATATATAACCAATAAAATAATTTTATATGTATAAAATAATACAAAATTACATATAATTATAGTTGTGCATTGAAAATTGCACAATAATAAATAAAATATATTAAAAGTTATATATAGAGAGTGAATTTGACTTTTCAAATGTAAAGAACCAAATTTCATTCTCTATTTTAACTTTTTATTTTAAAAAGCTCATTAGAATACCAAAATGTTTGATTACTCATTAAAATAGAGAAATTAAAACTTTTAGAGAGTGTATTAGAGATGCTCTAAATCCATTATCTATATATAACTTTTAATATATTTATTTATTATTGTACAATTTTTAATGCACAACTATAATTATATTTAATTTATATATTTTTTTATACATATAAAATTACCTTGTTGGTTGTTTGTTTATATATTCATAACATGCGTTGATTATTTATTAGAAAATGAAAAATAAAAATATGATAAATAACATTGAAGTTGAATAAAAAAATATTATTTATTTTATTAAATATGCTTTTTATATAATTTTTAAAATAAAAAGGAACATTAAAATTGTTTTAAATATTGAATCATGCTGGTGACATCATATTATTATTATTTTGAATTTTTATTAATTAAATAGCATTTAAATTAAATTATTTTTATAATTAAAATATATAAATTTTACAAAGTAGTTTTTTTCTATCTGTTTATAAATATCCGTTGTACCACGTTACCGGTAGAAACGGTTGTACATAATGATTGCCAATAAGAAGAGGGCGAAGATAAATTTATGTGCATAAATCATGATCGTATGAAAGTGCGGTTTTTGAGTCTCAACGCTTCCACGGCTTTTTGTCTCCCTTTTTAAACCCACAACAACGCCATTGCGCTCTAAAGTCGGCCATTTTTGGATCTGGTATCTCTCATTTACTCAGCATTTCATATCTTGTCTCTACTGATGATGAAATAATGCTGTGATTTTCTTTTCTTTTTGTAATGTTTGCTTCAATGTCCACAATTTTTTTTTTTTTTTTTTTTTTTTTTTGGGATTTCTTGACGATATTTGTTAGTTTATTGTGTTGCCGCATGTGAAACACCTATTTTCTTTTATGGGTTTGGATGCACTTTATGTTCTTATTAATGTGTTGTAGTTTTCTTCAAATGTGCATAACTTTATCTGTTTCTGGTTATTGTTATTTGAAACAATTGAAGGGTTTTTATTTAATCCCTGAAAATTTTACTTTAGACTGAAAGGTCTTTTGCTAAGTTTGGACTTTTTGTTCTTATCTCATTGTGAATCTCACATTCAATTTCAGATTTTTGAGTTTTCCCTTCCTCATCATTCTCTTTGTGTTTCCACCACTTGCCCATTTCGTTGTTGCATTGGTAATCTTTGTCTCAGTCCCTTTTATATAAATTATAAACTCATTTTAGTCAACATATTTATTTGCATCTTAATAATTTTGTACCTTACCTGTTCTTGTGGACCTTTTTAGGTTGTATTTGCTAAATGCTTATTGGTCTATTCCAATATTTTGTAGTTTAGAATTTGAAGAATTTTAACCAAGATGGATCGCGAGGACCAGTACCAGCAAGCATTAGAACCAAAATATGACTGTCTTTTATTTGGTAAGCCTTTATGCCTGAGTTTTCTTTTTATCTGAAATTTGATGGCATTATTTTGATAATAACTAATATTCTTGTATAACCTCCAGATCTGGATGACACTCTATATCCTCTTAGCTCTGGTCTTTCCTTACAAATCAGTAATAATATTCAAGGTGATTCATACTTCATGTTTAAGTTTCTAATGTTTTCACTACTGGTCATAGTCTGAATGTAGTTTATTGTAGAATATATGCTTCAAAAGCTTGGCATGGAGAAGGATAAAGTCCCTGAGCTGTGTCTTTCTTTGTACAAGGATTATGGGACCACAATGGCTGGTCTCAGGGTATGTCAATTTTTTTATTTTTTATTTTTTTCCCCATTATTTTTACTGCCAAAATAATGTATATGCTAGTGCTGCTTGATAAACAAATTTATCTTTTTGTTTTTCTTTTTTTCCAGGCTATTGGCTATAACTTTGAGTATGATGATTTTCATGGGTAATTAATCCTCGATCATTTTTAGTGCTTATATTTAACGAAAAGTACGTGTACTTAGCATCTTACTCACTTACCTGCCTTGCAGGTTTGTTCATGGGAGATTATCCTACAATATCCTTAAACCTGACCCTGTTCTAAGGGGTCTTTTGCTAAGCTTGCCTTTCCGAAAACTTGTAAGTCTTCCCTTTGTATTTTACACACACACACAATATATTTTATACACAAAAGTTGCTTTTTGTACTTGATTTGTTTGCTTAGCATTGTGGATATCTTTGAAATTATTTGTCATCAGTGGTTATAATATTTCATTGCGATGTTTCTGTCATTGTATGTAGATTTTTACAAATGCGGATAAGGCTCATGCAGCTAGAGCCCTTAGCAGGCTTGGATTGGAGGACTGCTTTGAGGGAATTATATGCTTTGAGACTTTGAATCCCACTAATAAGGGCAATATACCAGCTGATGAAGATGGAACTGAATCCAGAGGAAGACCAAGAACTACTTTGGGTGCTGAAATTCTAGATGCCAATGAAGATTTGCCTCATCCTAATGCCAATCCAGTATTCCCAAGAACTCCAGTTGTTTGCAAACCGTTTGAAGATGCATATGAAAAAGTGTTCAATATAGCAAACATCAACCCTCAAAAAACGGTGAGATCTTTAAAATCGTTTTTACCAATAATAATAATTAGCCATCAGTTTCTTGTGGCAGATTATCTATCAGTTTGGCACTTGGTTGTCTAATACTCTTTAGCATGACAATGTATTTCATGGATGATCCTGACTGATACTCTCATACCATTTTGTACTGTCATTTGATGTTGTTGCTTCAGTTATTCTTTGATGATAGCATCCGTAATTTACAAACTGCAAAACGAATTGGTCTCCACACAGTCTTGGTAAGTTACTAACATTGTAAGTTCTGCATTGATTGTCTTCCACTTCTTGTTGAGCTTCTCTAAGGATGTTATCTCATAAATGTGATAAATTGGTTATAGGTGGGCTCCTCTCACCGAATTGCATGTGTGGATTATGCACTAGAGAGCATCCATAATATCAGGGAAGCAATACCAGAGCTATGGGAAGGCAAGGAGAAGTCTGATAATGTCAGGTATTCAGGAGAAGTCGCAATTGAGACACGGGTACAAGCTTAGTTTCATAGTTCTAAATGTGAACAACATATGGGGCAGAGACTAGGCGTTCTTAGCCCCTTCCCTGCCTGTGTGGGTGTGTTAATGGATGGTATTCTCCTACTCTATCATCAATAAACAATTATGCATCTTACTGCTATGTTATTTACAGAAAGTTCAAGAGCTCTAGCCAAAACCTGCCTTGGCTCCTTGAATCTTCTGATTTGTCTTAGACATTAAAATAATGAAAAAAGTTGTATTTTTTCAGTTTTCACACAGTAATAGAAGAAGAAAATACAATGCTCATTGGTAAATGGCTGCCAAATTTGTTAATGTCACTTGCATGGGATTTCTAATTTTCTATATTGTAAGCTTGTTTACTACAACTTATGATTTGCAGATATGTTTAGATTAAATAGTGGAAATATAATATGCAGTTCAACCCGTGCGACTGCAAAGGTGTATGATTTGCGGTATAATAGTGTTGAGCCACATTTTCATATATAAAAATGTTAGCTTTCGATTTAAAAATTAAAAGCAGTTTTTTTTGGTAAAAAAAAAAAAAAGTTGGAGGGGTAGAAGTTGGTATATCCCCTGCAACCCCGAGTGGTGGACCCACCTGAGTCAACCAATCTGCCAGTCTACATCTCGCCTTTATGCTTGGTTCAGCTGGTGAATTGAGCCTTCAACTCAGGCGAAAGGTTGAGGCTCTCACAAACCCATTTAGAACTCTGGGCTAAAAATTAAAAGCAGTTGGATATTATATTGTTTCATTTGGATATTTTATTGTTTCAGTGTAATAATTAAGTTATGGGAGATGGGCCATTGGAGAATTATTATTGAATTATTTGATGTGAAACACCATCTAAAATCTAGTTAAAATATTGAATCTATAGCATTGTGGGGTTGGTCCTACCAACTACATGTGAACTTGTACTTGTATTGTCTATTTTGAACATTGAATTAGCTAGCACCGACTTGCTTCAAATTTTTAGTTTTACTTTAAAAATTCAATTTGCATGCCCTTCTCCAATGTTGATTGGTTAAGATACAATAAAATGCAGGGCAGTAAAGCAGAAAGCCAGATAAGTAATAGAAATAGTATAATTCAGCCACGCTTTAAGTCTTCCTTTTTAAACCTAATAAAAACTGTGCAAGGCATGGTCCATAGAGCATGATGTTCAATTGGCAGAGTTGAACATCATAATTCATGGTCCATAGAGCATTTAATTTAAGGACACCTTTTTTCCTTCCATTTCTCAATTAGTGATGAAACAAAGATTTGCTTCTATGAATTACTCTTTCAGTAAATATTTCTTCCCAGTGAATGCTTGGAACTTTAGCTTTTCTGTCTTCTGAGGAGGCTCTTGCCTGCTGTTGTGCGAGGCAGCCTACCATTTGCAAGTGCAAATAGAAAAGATCAGCGTGATAACGCAGTTGAGTTTACTGATGGATCAGAAACATATTTTTTACATATTTTCTGACACAAGAAACTGGAAAAAAGGTCACTAGCAAGACATACCTTTAGAATCTCAGTCGGGGATTGGCTGACATTTGAACCGAAGACGAGCTTTCCAGGTTTTGCACTGCTTTGGCGCATAGAAGGTGACTTTGTAACCTTGATTCCATTTTCAACTCCTGGTTGGTGCTCCTTGAGCAATGGAGAAGAAGCAACTGATTGTGACAGGAATGAGGGCTGACCATCTAAACGTCTTGCTGAACCGGTAAATGGGCCTAGTTTTGACATCTTGTTGCCAGGCTCTTCTTCAACTAAAAAGTAGAACATTTGATGTCATTTTTCTAAAAGAAAATGTATAGAATGAAGGTTAAATATGCACAGACCAAATTCCGGTTATAATAATGAAAAAAAAGGACAACCACCGTGTGGTACTGTTTTGTTCGACAGAGTAGATGTCGGTTTTTCAGGTTCTTTATAATCGAGAGGAGCTGCAAAGTCAGCCTCGCAGTCTGTTTCCACAATACTGACTGCAGAGGATGGTTTTGTTTCAATTATATTGATGTAATAATTCTTTTTGTTATAACAAACCATGATAGTGTCACCGGTAGTTAAACAAGTGTAGCTTCTTAATGTAGTCTCCAAGCTGCATAGGGAAGAAAGAAATATATAGACATCAGTATCATCCTATTCTACTGCAATTTCATGCAAAACAAGAATGGCAAAGGGATTATTAACCAACATGGCTTTGGGATTAGAGAAATCCAAAAAGTCCTTGGTGTGAGGCTGCAACTTCACATAAGTTGCTTTAGCTAAGCTAGCACTTTTTACTTGAACTATGTCTCCCTCTTTTAGAAGCATGTTTTCCATCATCTACAGGTTTAAAATAAAACAAAACAACAACAAAGTTAAAAGATGAATAACAGGAAATCTTTTGCCATATTGATAGGAAACAAATTGTACCCAGCTTGGTATATATATCACGCCCTCATCAGCCACAAATTCCAGGACCCCACAATGAGTAACTTGTCCAGCACTGAGGTTCTTAAGTTGAAACAACATAGGGTATTCTACTACTGAATATGCTGGAGAAGAAAGAAAATACAATCAATATCCTAGTTGACATTAACCAACCACAGAAGAAAGATAGCGTGAGAGGATCGCCAACTTACCGAGGCGTTCAAAAGCTGAGGGAGGCATTATAACTGGAAATACCATGGAGTCAAATTAGTAAGTCATTGAAGGTTAAAAAAGAAAAAAAACAACTTTCACCATTCATGATATGTGAGAGAAAGTAAATGATGGCATGGATAGCATCAAACCAACTAGTTAAGTGGATAGACATACTTTTATCACCCTTTTCCAGATGAGGCTGCAAAAAATCAGGGAAATTGTAATCAGTTTTCTAATGAAATACCAATAAATTATCATCAAGCTAACCAAAAGAACAAAAATATCGATGTTCTAAGCTGTAAATTTGAGTTTTTATAAAAAGCAAATATCGTAATAAAGGTTTATAGATTTCAGATCGGTTGCATACTTCTAGTTCAGGCCAATTAGATATTCTAAGACAGTTCACAAACCTTTTGAATGACTGAGACAGGGTAACAACGGTATAACTGCTTAAAGGTTTGGCCCTCTTCATGATCCTGTAACCATTGAGAAACAATCAGATTAGTGAAAAAATTAATTTTTAACTAAGAGGCAAAACCAATTTTGACAAACATAATAGAAACTCATTTGCTGAAATCAGCAGGCGATTTCAAACATTCCAACAGCTAAACTATGGATTAATTCCTAGTTGATAATTTAATATCCAATCAGAGGACATATTATTCTAAAGCTTACGCCTACCCTACTAACAGTTCAAGCGGAAGACTTCCAAGTTTTTTTCATTCCTCACTTTGCTTTCATGCTTATCAATGGCATTAATCAATTCTATAATGGCTAGATTACAATGTACACAGATTTATACAAATTAACCAATTGGAATTTTAATTTCCTTTTAGTTTATAATACAACAAACACAATAATGGTTTACTAACATACCATAATCACAAGGTCTGAATAAGTTAATTTCCACTCCCCAAAAAACAGCTGATACCCTGTCAAAAACCAAACAGATATATAAACAAACAGTATTTATGAACAATACACAAAACCCAAATTAGCAATCTGGACCAAAACTGCTTTTGAGGAAAAAAAAAAAAAAATATATATATATATATATCCCATCCTCCAAACAGCCCCCAGATAATCAGTACAAAAGAAAACCCACTATTGCTTTATGTACAGAAAGGTGACTATCCGATGCTTTAAATGAAGGAAATACAAAACCTTTGGGCTGTCAATTTGTAAACGATGAACAAAGATGTGACGTGCTAGATTTGAGACATGGTGATTTCAATTTCAATTTTTTTATTGCATTAGGGCAAAAATTTATATGTGGTGCAACGGATTATTTATAAGTATATTTATCTGATTGAATTTATTTGGACATGTAACTAATGAAAGTAATAATAGATGTAGACTTGAAAAGGGTCTCTAATGTGTAGATATTTGATTGCATATACTGTCATCCATAACTCTACTCCTGAAAAAGAAAAGAAAAGAAAATAAATTAAGTATTCGTGCCACACTATAAAATAAAGTTTTTTTTTTTTTAGTTGAAAGAAAAATCCCTAAAATCATTATTAATGCTTTCCCAGTTGCATATTCTGAATTTTGCGATAAGCATACGAATTAAGCTTTTGTTTGTAAAAAAAAAAAATAATAACAATTTGAACAATGAGATTCTTTTATTATTATTATTTTTTAATAAAACAATGAGATTCATGTAGATGAAATTATAAATATGTTAAGTCTATTTTCCAACTGAAATTTTAAGTGGTATTCTATTTTAATTTTATGATTTATGAATTCAATCTTAAAGTAATATTTAAGATAATTAAAAGATAACCATGTTCTTAAAATCTGTTAGGCAGTGATAATTAATCAAAATCCGAAGTTTATTTATCTATATGCATAAAAAAAAGGAAGTTTAGAGACAATATTATATTAATTAAGAATAGATCATAAATATTTTCTAGCTGTATTGTTTGTCAAATAATTAAAAGTTTAATGGAAGAAATGTTGGACCTAATAGAATGGGCTGGGACTGTAATTTGCTTCAGGCCCTAATTGCTCTGTAAGATGCTAGTAAGCCCAATATAACATGATCAGAAATCAGGGACAAAAACTCTGTTTGGCACTGAAAACCCTCGGTTTCGTCTACTCCGTTCCTCTTATTTGCCGAAAGCAGCGATCTTTCTTACACTGCCAAAGGAAAAGACTGTTTAAATAAACAAGCTTCTGTATAAGTTTCCCACCTTGAGCTTCCTGTAGTAAGCCAAAATGGCGAAGCCAGAGCTTTCCAGTAATCTGAGAAATTTGAAGGTAAATCACAAATATAAATCTCAACTCAGATTTTCATGATTAGTATTCAGTATTGGTTTCTGCTATCAAATTTGAATATAACTGCTTGAAAATATAACTGGGTTTTTCCTAAAATTATCCATGGCATTATTTAATTTGAATTTTTTCAATTTTTTATATATAACATAGGTAGCCTTGTTTCCGTTTTCTCTTATTTAAGGGTTTTTTGTTTTTGTTTTTTGTTTTTTTGTTTTTTCTTTTTGGTTACCATAGTTCATGCAAAGGGCAGCTCAGAGAGAGGAGATGGCAAAGAAAGAAGAAGTCAAACCTGATGTGACTTTTTCCTCCCCTTCTACCATATCTAGGAAATGGTAAATTTTCCTTCTGTTTAATTGTTGATGTGCAATTCTGTATTAATGCGAGTTATATATTAGTTTCTAGACATACTTTTATTGCATGCATAAGAGAAGATTATCACTTCACTTGTTTCTTTAGAATGGTTCTCTGTATTCATGCAGTGTGGTAATAATGGAAGGTGACCCCCATCCAGGAGCAATTAAAGGTCGGATGTCATTTCAAAGTTTCAATCCAACTATCGATGTGAGTATTAAATTGGATTAATTGGCCTGTGCAAAATTTTCCGATGACTATTCACAACCTGTGTGCTTCTCTTTTGGTTTCTGTTATCTTAATGTCAAAGCCTTTTCATGGTAGAAACTGAATGAAGAAGTAGCAAATCCCTGTCAGCCAACAGCTTCTGCCACTTGTTCTGGTGTTGAAATTGGAAGATCATCTCTAAGGTTGGTGACTAGACATTTTGAATTCTCTTCACTTTTATTCTGTTAGTTCCTATGCCGACTATTGGAAGTATATAGGATTCTTCTCCAACAACAAAATGTTTGTTGTGGATTGAGAAGATTGTTTTGACTCTCTGAAAAGGCAATTCAACAAGTACCAGGCTTTGCTTTACATATTACAGTTTTCTATTTAATGCTGGTATTGAAACGAGTTCAAGAAGTGCTCACAAGCTGGTAATTTAAGGTTTTGTAAAATGAAACTAGATAACTAGAATTGCTTGGCTAAAGGTCTGGCGATGCACTCAAACCAGTTAGAGTGCTATAACTTCCCTCTAAGAAGTTTTACTAGGTTCCATTATGGATGGTTATTCCATAGGCATAATTCTTTTGGGAGGAGAAATTCGTCTCAATATTTCTACACTAATAGGTGAAGAGATGATTAACAGTGTGTGTATGTTTGATTCATCCATAGATATTCAAGTAGCTTTTTGTACAGAATATATAATATCTTGTTCAGCTTAGAAATATTTTCTTGTGGATCAAATTCAAATTTTAAAACTAGGAAATCTTATAGACAGCAAACGAACTGATTATTTACTTATAGTATGATTACATGTTATATATTTTGTTTGCTAATACGCAAGACTTGTTACAACTTACAATGAGTCAAGTGCCTGTTTGTATCACCACAGAGAAAATGGGTCCTCAATGGATGAAGCAGAGTGCTCGAATATGGATAAGTCAGATTGCGATGCTAATGGAGACCACAAAAGAAAACAATCCGAAGTGATGCCTGAATCTCAATATCCGAAAAAATCACCCAAAACTGATCAAGGTGATCAGCAGCCTTCACGAAATACGAGTAAAGGACCCTTCAAGAAACCAAAGGGTGGAAAGGTGGATTGGAGTGTTCTTAGACGATCAAAGAGTTAAAACAAAAGAGTAAGAATAGTTAGGTGATTGCAATTGTAGTTGAATATATTTTCTTTATAGTTGCTTTCAAGTCCTATGATTTGTATCTGTAACCTGCTCGCAAATTATTAATGCTCAATTCTTAGAAATCAGCCATTTGAATTTGTTTTTAAATTTCAAAACTTGAATTCGTATCACCCCCCTCTCTCTTACCTCTCGCACACCATTACTTTCTTGTCTGGAATTTTTGTAACGCATCTAGTTATGAATTTGTTATTAATTTTAGGCTTTTTTCATTAAGCTATGTGGGATTTGGTGTCATTTTATGAAATTTAAACATCTGTATTTCTTCCTCAAATAACAGTCAGTGTTGATCTTAGAGGGGCAAGCTTGCCTCAAACATATCGAAAGACATATAGAAGTGATAAGAGCATCCCGGAGCCGTTTGAGAAAGAAGGGTTTATTATATGTCCTGTTGACAACACCATGAATGAATATATTATGGGTTGGTTTTCTTGATCAACTTAATAACATTGTCCCCTGGACAGTCCTCCAGTACATGATGAAAGCACTGTTTCATCAGATACGTGTTTCATCTGGGATGAACAGTTCAAAGCAATGAAAACGTTGCAGTCAATTTTGATGTGAGGCAATTTTGAGATACGCATATCGAATTGTTTCCCATTAATAAAATGGGATTGAATCTCTTGCACTGATTTGCTTATCAACGCCCTGTCTCTTCAATCCTTCCTGAAGGCTGAAAACTTGGTTGCAATAACTCGATACTTGTAACACAGCATAGGAGGTCCTCCATAGGAGGCGCTGGTGATAGCACGATACGCTCTCTCCCAGATCTGTGCCTTAACAGTCTTTCCTTCAACCTGCGACAGTTTTCAGATAGTTTGTTAGATTATCCAAAAAAACATATTTGTCATAATAATAGATCAAAGAACAAAGATCCAGCTTTAGTTGCCAAAATAGTGATAATTTTACATGACACTGAGAACAGAAAATTTGAAACAATTGAATATTCTTTACCAGTTGATACACTCATGTCATAATTCATATAACGAACCAATCTGTAACCTTGTGATTCAAATATCTGAACTATCAGGGGCATATGGACATTGAAAGAAATGAATACCATTCATATTGCAAATGGAACTTCCATCATACATGGTACATGCAAGTTGTCAATAATGGTTCATTATATGCCCATTTCATTTTGGAGAAACCTATTTGCTTCAACAATTCGTCCACTCTCGTTTCTCTCTTCATCCATCCATGGCTAGTCATTACCTAACTCCTTAAACTATCAAGAAGTGGTCTCAATACTTCATCCATCCACATTACCTAACTCCTTGTATAACTAGTTGCCTCCATATGGGGGCATTCCTAACTCATCAATGACACTTTCAACCTGAATCATCAAACATAATGCAGTTTAATTTGAGCTATGCGTTAAAAGGTAATTGATGGTCGATTTGAAAATAAGGAATGAAGCAAGAGAGTCTTCTTCCTACTAAGTACTTACCCTGTGCATAGGTGCTCTATGAAACAACTTTAACCAATGTACAGTGTCACCATAACTGAGTGGATAAAATAAGGAGTCCTAACCAGAGCTTCATTGACTAGCGAGCTCAACACTGACACCCAATCAGCCATCATTATCACAATATTGGCTCGGCTACATCATCCTTGATTGGCTTTTACACAACGTCGGCCACCCGATTCAGAGGCTGGCTCAGCACAAGGGCCTTTTTACTTTGGGACCTTTTACTTCAATGCGATTAAAGCTGCCCATGTGAATTAATCAAGACCCTTGGATCTCTCTGTTTAATCTTCGCCATCAGTTTTCAAATGCCTTTTCAAATATCAATCTTATCTTATGGGTGAGGATAATTTGTTTTTATAATGTTGGGTCTATTTGAGCTCAATTCTTGGTCTCCACCATATGTCGGGCCAATGCTTCCAAAAATCTATGTTATTTTCTTCGGATTCATTTACTTTCTCCTACATTTTGTAAAACACACAATAAAGCTACTTTTTTTTTTGTGGCAGATTAAGTAATAACCAACAAGCAATAAGCTATAAATGAGATGTAATGGTACGATTTCACACTGCTGCAATTCACCATCAAACCTGCAAGAAAAAAAAAATGAAGATATTGAAACACCGGTGTAGTGCCGACACTTCAACGTTCAAATAAAAAATAATAAAAGTAATAACAATATTAATGTCCATGCAAGACTTTTTTTAAACAATAAATTTTAAATGGAATTCCAATTCCAATGTAACAAAAAATAAAAATAGCAATAATAGAAGTTATAGCTATAGCTATAGCCTAAAACTATTGTACTGATTTTTTTATTTTTGGTAAAACTGGAGAAATATACGAAAAACTAAACCATTTTTTTAATCCAATAATTACAATGAGGGTATTTACTAGTTTGATTATTCATTCATTTGTAAATTAAGGAGTACAAAGTAAAACTGTACGCAGAATATGCCATCTTGTATAAAACCTTTGAAGTATTTTCTTGTGGATAAAATTAACAGAGTATTTGGTAACTCTTGGCATAGTTTGTGATGAGACGGTGTAGTAACAAAATGTGGTAGAACCATTTTATAGTCAACTAATTATATTGCAAAAATTAAAATTATGAGAATAATAATAATAATTTCACAATATCATTAGGCAAGCAAGTTGGTAAAAATGCCTGTTACATCATAGAGGTTTATCTATGGCCTATATTTACAAAACGCCTAGCTAATTAAGATGGCGAAGGAAGTTTCAAAATAAAGCTAATTAAGCAGCTTTCCAGCAAGAAATGGCCTTGATTATTCTCCCTTTCCACCCCTGCAGCATCCACATCCCATCTTCATCCACAACAAAATCTTTATGGTATTCCAACCTAACCATGCTCTTCACTTTCTTCACTATCTCCTTGTCTAATGGTACCTGCTTGAACCCGGCCCTCACAGTTCGAACCTGCCATTGCTTGTAAGTCTCAGGCCTCTCAACCCTCTGCAGTCCTTCACATGCTATGACATTCATGGCTTCTTTACCAAACACTTCTTTCTCAAACAGCAGCCTGTGCTGGTCTTCGGTTGACAGGCTTGCCTCAAACATATCAAAGAGTGCAGAGAAGTGATAGAGTGCTTCTCTGAACCTCGTGAGAAAGAAGGGCGCGTTGTATGTCCCATTGACAACGCCATGGATGAATATATCCGGATTGATCCTCTTTACCAACTTCAAAACTGCATCCCTCGGACACTCCTCCAGCACAGTCTCATCGGGTATGTTTTTCATCCGGTAGATGCAGTTCACTGCAATGAACTCATCTCTATCGATTTTGAGATCCTCGTATCGAATGGTTTCCCATTTCTTTGCTATGACAATGTACTCAAATGGCACATTGAATCTCTTGCAGTAGTTTGCCAATCGACGCCCTGTCTCTTCAACTCTTTCAGAAGGCCGGAAACCTGGTTGGGGAAACTCAATGCCTGTCACGCGAAGCATTGGAGGTCCACCAGATCTCACAGACAGAGCTTGGATGAGACAGGGCCATTGATAACCATAGAGAATACCAAAATCGATGATGTGAAGCCTCGATGCTTGGGCCGCAAGTTTTGCTATTGTTCGGTTAGCAAAGATGTTTGACATTCTCTTGAAAGGGCACGCAGTGATATAGGCATGGTAAGCTTTCAAGATATCAGCAGCCGACGTCCCATTGCTGACAAAGCTCATGTAAAATGGTGATCCTCCAACCAAGCGAACCTCGAGGCCCTTGGCAAAGTAATTAGCTAGCCTCTGAGTTCCATCGCCATAGGGAGAAGAGTGCTGCTTTATCTGCTTGAGTAATTGATTTGCTGTTTTTTGGTCATAGTTTGACACAGCTTGAGCACATTGATTCAGAAGTGTCCACAAATCAACAACTTCCAGGTTCTTCTGCCGCGGTTTTTTGCCATTGGTGGATCCTTTAGCCAGCAACTTTCCCTTCTCCCCTGTCCTCTCATTGTCAGCTTCGCAGGATTCTGATTCTTGGTGTCGACTTTGATAAAGCAATACTCTGTCAAACATTTCTTGAGGCTCAGAATAATCTGTATAAACAGCTGAGTGCTTGTTGCTTCTCCCTTCTTGATGATCATCACCTCCATCTTCTCGATGGCGATTCTTCTTCCCCTTGGATATGCTTCTCGATTCGTACCTTTCATCATCCTTCAATGGAGCAGTGCTTTCCAGGTCAATGATTTCCACCTTTCTGCTTGGAAGAAACTTTCTTGCTTCCTTGATTCCTTCATTAAAATGGTCTACATAATCGATTTCGGAAAATGAATCTGAAACTAAAAGGGTATCCAGAGGAGACTCAGTGAGAGAATTTTGGAAGAAAGAAGAAGATTCGAATTCCTGTTGATCAAAACCCCCCTCTGAATTATCAACCAAGCTGCTAGAACTAACAGAATAATAGTTACAGAGAGATTGATTAAAGGTAGAGGGACTGTTCTGACCAATGACTTCGTACAAAGATTTTTCAGCAGCTTGGAGAGCCAAACAGTCCTGCAACATGCAGGGCTTGTCCTCCAAATCTTCTTCTTCCATCAGCATCTCATTTATGTACTTGAGAGTAGCGTTGGAAAAATCTTGATTGCTTTCTGGAGAGTGTGCCTCAGATGAGCTCGAGCCCGAAGATGGAGATGATGAATCACAAGGGATTTCTAAACCATCAGGAGGAAAATGGGTGCTATCGATGAATTCGTGCTTTGCTTTGAACTCATGAGCAAGATTCTGATTTGAACAGACCAAGTTTGAATCATGGTCAAATCTGAATCTGTTTACAGAACCAGGTAATCCTTCCAAAAGGGTATCCATTTATAAAAAAGACAACCTTGAAGATTAATCACCAAAAATTGGTTCTAAAACTTGAAGAAGAAGAAAAGAATTACAGATTCAGGAAACAAACAAGACGCAAGAGTGCATGCAATTTGAGCACAAAAAGAAAATACCATGAAAATGGAAACCAAGTTTGAGTGAGTACGCATAAACTGAACCCAATTAACGAAGATAATGGTAAAGAACTAAACTAGCTATTAAATAATGATGCTATCAGAGAAATGGAAAAAGTGGGAAATAATACTATATTATATTATACAGTCTCTGCTGCAAAGAGATAGAGGGTAAGAGCTTCACGGTGGCGAGAACTCTAGGAAGGTTCTCGGAACGAGACAAAATATAGCCGCCACCCTAATCAAGATCTTGGCCCCACTGGCAGTCACTTTGGACTTGGGGAAGGCAGGACCTTAGTCGTGCTTTTTTGTGTGTACATTTGTGTTTTTTTAACTTTTTCTTGATTTTTTCAACACAGTGGAATTCTTCCACTTTTTTTCGATTTGTTTAAAGATGTTTTGAAAGTTCCAGAAATCTTATATCTTCCTGAACAAGGAAGCAATTTATATTATTATTATTATTATTATCATATAATAAACGCATAAGTCTAAACCTGACAATTCAACATCCCTGAGCTGTGATTAAGAAACAAACAAAATTAAAATTAAAAATTAATCCTTAATTTAAAAGATTAATTGCACTGTATAAGATAATCTTACAGTTTGTTGCATGTTCATTAGAGAAACTGCAGTTTATATAGTAAATTGTAACTACGAATATTTTATTTTTATTTATTTTTTAATATTCAAATCATAATAAGAAAAAATGCATCAGTTAATGATAATTAGTTAATAAAATGTCATTTAGTATATAAAATTTATTGATAATTTTTAACTAATAGTAACAAATAGTATTTTTCTTTCACTATAGGAATGGTCAAAGGCTCTATCATATGTGATTATCATAGAACCAATATTAAAGATTAAAACACATTTTGATCAATATGTGGCAATTTATGTTTTAGAGTTTCAAAAACATGTAAATTAATATCCTCTAATACTTAATAACTGGAGGCCTAAACTGCAACATTATAAATTTGAAGGTCTTACGTATAACTTTTTTAATGTATATATATATATAGAACACAAAAATGAAATTAATTCCAATTTAAAATTTTGTTTTTTTCCTTAAAGAATAATTTGTCCCACCCAATGCCCTATAATCGTTTACTATAGTGCGGTATGCAAAGCAAATATAAATTTCCTGATGTAAAATATTCAGATGGTTCTAAGATCATTTATTTTTATTTAGTCTTTTTATTTAAATCATGACAAATGACAAAAACATATAAAAACAAATATTAAAATATTAAATTCATTGGAATATTTATTTGTCATGATTTAAATAGAAAAATTTAATAAAAATAGTTGCTTAGAGATCACTTGATTTTTTTCTTCGTTGATTCAGCTCATCTATAAAATAAATTAAAAAAATAAATACATTTTAATACTTTGTAGTTTGATAAACTTGAACATTAGACTTTCAAATTTCAAATGTATCACATTGAACTTTCAGTTTATATTCTATGCTTTATTATATCATCTTTAAAATTTTAATACCCTATAGTTTGATAAATTTACATATTAGACTATTTATTTACATCTGTTCTACTCTAAAACCATAAAAAATCTAAAACATCAATCGATAAATAAGTTTTAATATCATCTAAAATTCACAGAGCTAATATTTAAGTTTCAATTTTTATATTTTTGATAAAAAAAAAGAAAATTAATGTTCAAATTTCAATTTTTATATTTCTGATAAAAGAAAGAGTTGACGCCATTTACTATATGTTTGCAACATTTTAGTAAAAGTCTAATATAATATAAAATATAAATTAGAGACTTTATATAATACAATTGATGTAACATAAAATATAAATTAAAATTTTATGTGATAGATTTAAAATTTAAAAATTTAATATAATACAAAATATAAATTAGTAAAAATTTAAGGTATAAGTTATCAAATGCCTGAATTAAAATAAGGACATAGTAAAAACCCAATTTGCTGCATGCATTGAATCTTAATACTTAATGAATTTAAATATTTCAGGCTGTTGGCGTAGGATAATTTTTTTGGTGAAATGTTGGCGTAGGATAATTTAATATATATCGTGTTCCCTTTTGCATTATTGCGTTATAGACTCTCAGTCAGAATATTAGTATTCAATCCCAATGCAAATTTACTGATCGAATTCTCTGAATCTGCTTCAAATTCAAACCTACATAAAAGTCCATCGTTGACTGTGCTAGCTCTCTCTCTCTTAAAATTTCTTGTCAATATTTGATTTGCTTTTATTGGTCAAACAGTTTAAAGTGGATAGATACTTCTAGTACTGTATGATTTTCTGCTACCTTTATTAACAAATTAAGTAATAATAATAAGAAAAGGAAAAGAACAACAGTTTTCTTGTCAAATTGAACAACAGTGCAGCATAAAAGTTGCCAATATTTCTGTCAATTTTTTTTTTCCACATGAAATAAATAAATAAACTATTTTTTAACTAAAATAAATAAATAGACTGTTACGAAAAAATTTTAATAGTTCTGTTTAAGATGTCTGTTTAGCTGATGATATAAAAAAAATTAATTATTAAAATAATTGTATATTTTTAAAAGTTATATTAGACAGTATAATTTAGTAAATAAGTTTTATCAAAAAAATTTAAAAAAAAATTTATTATGTTTGTTTAATGAAAAATATATATACATATCATTTATAATAAAATCATTGAAAAAGAACTTTTGGATTCCATATTTTTGTTTTCTCCGTCGAAATGTATTTTAGTATCATTTAAAATTAAATTTATTTATATTAAATTTTTACAATTAATTTATACAATTGATATTCTATAATTTGAAAAAAATTACACATTTCTATAATTTAGTTAAAATTGATAGATTCCGTCAATTTAAAAATCACGTTACCTTAAAACTTACTTTTTTTCATTTTTTTATTATATAAAAAACTAAAAAAATAATAATAAATAGATTTTGAGACACGTGACCTTGATATGTAATTTAATTAAATTTGATAAATATATAATTTTTTAAAATTATAAAAATATAAATTATATAAATTAATTATAAAAATTTATTTATAAATAAATTTAATTTTAAAAAGTATTAATTTTTTTTTATAATATTCATCCTACATAAAAGCATTCTCTATTTGGCCACATAAATTGCAATTTATAAAACTTGGAGATACTTTTAAGATCATGAACAAAATAAAACTGTAATAATGAGGAAAATATTTTATTATTTATTATAATGAACCTTGCCTCCTCTCTCTCTCTCTCTCTCTCTCTATATATATATATATATATAATATTTTTTTTATTATGTTAATTCTCATTGTGTTTTACAAAGGACATCGCTGAAGTGACTAAATTAACCATGCATTCACTGTGCTTTCCATGAATGTGATCCAAAACAGATCTTTAAGTACTACTCACTCAATAAAGAGACCACCACCACCTAAAGCTGAAAGAAAATAAATAAATATAAAAAGATCTTACTTGGCCAACTGTGCTTTCCATGAATGTGGTCCAAAATAATAGCCTTATAACCTATTGCCATTTGAATGGAGTGTTGGAAAAATTCACAGACAATCGTAAGCACAGATTAATTGAAATATAGTAAAACAAAAAGATGAAAGAAAACAGAGAAGTAATATACAAAACACGTAAAATTTAAAAAAAAAAAAAGAAAAGAAAAGAAAAAGCTGATATATAATTGATGATATAGAAAGGGACATGATTGTATCTAAAATTAAAAATATCGGTATGGATGGAAATATTAAAAATTTAAAATATAAAAATATCGATAAAAATATTGACAGAATATCAATATTGAAAAAAAAATAAAAATTTATAAAAAATATAAAAATTTTTAATGAAATTTTAAGATATATTTATTTATTAGATATTTTATCAATTTAACTATAAAAATTAAAAAAATATTGAGTGAAAATTATATTTATTATAATTAAAAAATTTATATTACTCGCTGATAGAAACAAAAATGTTATTAATTAAGTAATAAATTATTTATTAATCAAAATAATAATACAAATACATGATTAGTTAAATATAAAACAATACCATATAGAATTTTTTAGTGATTAAAAATTTTCACTATATTTATATAAATAATTTTTTTTCCTCAGTTAGTCCAAGCCCAAGCATGATTATCAGTATCACAGCGTATTGAAAAAACAATTACTCTAGTCTAGCAGAAGACACTGAAGAGTGAAGAGTAAAAAATACTCTTTGCCAAATACTTAGGCCCGACAGGGGCTGGGGTCTCCAACCAAGGGGAATACGTTTCCAAATAGTCTAAAATCACCTCAACCCGTATAGTCGGAGGGCTTGAAGTGTTTTTAAGCATGTAAAACACCCATGAATCTTATAGGCCAAAATTTCAGCTAATCTACTAAATAAATTTAACAGAAATTTCAACAAATTTTAAACCCTAAATTTTTTAACTTCGGTGGCTTCATCTTTCAGTTTCTCTTTGGGTTTCTCCACAGGTTACCAAGAGATGTTTTTCTAGTTATTTGGTTCTCAGTTCGTGCTCTTGTGTGTGGTCGTTCTTTGGCATTTGGTTGCTCAATGGCATTTGTCTTTTTCATAGTTTTCTTCTCTTTTCGGGCTCAAATTTCTTCTGGCGGCTCGCTTAACCTTTGCCATTATGGTCGGCGTCGCAGACGTAGAAGAGAGGGGTTAGAGGAGCAAAATCAAGAGAAAGGGATTGGATGAGTTTTTTAAGAAATGAAAAAAATGAAAAAATAAAATAATGTTTTCTTAAAAAAAATTTAGCACAGGCTTAATGGATGATTGACTCATTAAGGTAATTTGTTGGCAAACAAATTTTTAATATTTGAGAAAGAGAAGCTTTTTTCACAACTCCAACATGAAGAAGAATGCCAGTATGAAATGGGCTATTATTGTTGTCTCTCTCATAAGGATTTCAATATTGGTCCAAATTATCTAGAATTTACCTCAAGAACATGCGGTAGGCGGAAACAAATACAAACCATTGAAGTTATGTTTGGTATAACTTTGAATTCTGCATTTTTATAATTTTTGCTGTCTTGAAATAGTTTTATAAGAAATTACATTACACTGAGCTTTAATTTTGAGCTTTCATGAAAATTAGACTTTCAGAAGTTAGCAATCAAGGCTTCGAGTCATGTTGATATTGAATTGTCCATTTAATGAAGGGAAGCATGGAAAGAAAACAGTACTGGTTTTGTTTTGCTTGATAATTGATTAACCATGTATCCTTTTTCCTAGGATAGACCAAATTCTGATCGTGATCCTGACAATCGTTACCATTTCATGTTGTCCCTCATAACAACCCTCGGATAATGATAAAATGATTTGGTTGAGCTTTGTCTGTGCCAGTCATTGATTTCTTATTGTATCGATCAATGCCACAGCAACTTAATTATCTAGCACGCATCAAACAAATGTATATTTTTGGAAATTGGTAAAAGTGCCACCTGTTCCCCAATAAATGAATTACAACAATGACACAAAATATACATAGAGAGCTGATACACAGGATTTGTTGACCAAAAACAAATGGAGAAAAAAAAGTACACATGATTTTGGTCCCCTACCTATGTCTATCACTCTGTGGGTGCAGATGACAAGAAGAAATTTCCATTGGAAGGAATATATAAATATATATATATATATATGTATATGCAGGCTACAATATTAGGCTAAACTAGTTATATTCCAAAGTCCTAAGCAGGTTTCCAAGAGGTTAGACCAAAGGAAATCCTTCCCTTCCACCCTTGCAGCAACCACCGCCCTTGTTCAGCAACAACAAAGTCCTTATGGTACCCCAATTTCACCATGCTCTTAATTTTCTCTACTATATCCTGGTTTGGTGTCATCTGTTTGAATCCAGCGTTTGTAATCCGAGCTTGCCACTTCTTGTACGTCTCCGGTCTTACAACTCTCTCTGCACCTTCACACCCTATCACATTCATAATTTCCTTCCCATATATTGCTTTCTCAAAATTCATTCTCGGTTTGTTTTCTCGGGGCACGCTGGCATCAAGCATATCAAACAGGGTGAAGTAGTAGAAGAGTGCCTCTTTGAACCGTGTGATGAAGAAGGGTGAGTTGAATGTCCCATTGATAACACCAGTGATGAAAACATCAGGATTCATGCTCCTTATCAACTTGAGGACAGTATCTCTTGGATTGTTGGGCATCACTGTTTCATCTGGTAAGTGCTTTAAGCGATTCAAACAGTTTACAGCAGTAAACTCATCTCTATGGATATTGAGATCCTCTACTCGGATAGTTTCCCATTTTTGAGCAATGACCTTAAACTCAACGGGGACGTTAAACCTCTTGCAATAATTTTCCAGGCGACGCACTGCCCCTTCTGCCCTCACAGAAGGCCGGAAACCGGGTTGGGGAAGCTCAATTCCAGTGATACGGAGCTTGGGAGGTCCACCAGGTCTTTCTGAGAGATGTTGGATGAGGCAGGGCCATTGGAAACCATAAAGAATACCAAAATCAATAATGTGAATCCTTGTGGCTTTCTGTGCTAATTTCAAGATTGTTCTGTTTGCAAAGAAATTGGACATCCTCTTGAAAGGACAAGCAGTAACAAAAAGATGGTAAGCTTTTAAAATCTCAGAAGCTGAAACGTAATTGCTCACATGGGGCGAATATGAAGGGGTCATGATTCCTTCCAGACGAGCCTCAAGGCCATCAGCAAAGTAATGAGCTACTCTCTGAGTTGCATCGCCTTCTACAGAAGAGTGCTCCCTAATCTGCTTGAGCAGCTTTGTTGCAGTTTTCTGGTCGAAGCTTGCAGCAGCTTGAGCACACTGAATCAGCAAGGTCCACAAATCTACCATTTCTTCCTTCTTGTTGTCTTGTAATTTCTTGGAACGCGTTTTCTTACCAGACCCTTTTGCCTGCTCGCTGTGCTGCAACTTCCAATTCCCTTCGACATGAGCAAATCCACGAAGAGCATTTGACTCGTCTTCATCCCCATGGTTGAGCAAAACCTTATCAAACATCTCTTGTAGGTCAGAATAATCATCTGCATAAACCGCTGAATGTTTGTTTTCCCTCCCTTCTAGACTATCACCACCATGCTCCAGCTGATGATTTCTCTTGCTTCTTGAACGAATTGGCAAGTGGTTTGCCTCCTTCTCCGGCATGTCCACAACACTTTTCACTATTTCACCATGCCCTGCAGGCATCGATATTGGGTTTCTCTCCATGTCAAAGGTTCCGAATTTTATACTTGGAATGATAACTGAACTTGATTCCCCTGTTCCTCCCCTAAAATTCCCAACAGATTGTAAATCACTAAAAGAATATGGAACCGAACGGGTACAAACCTGAGGCTCAAAAAAAGATTTATGGACCTCAGAAGATTCGTACCCACTTTGGAAGTATACCCCATCTGAGTTGGCCGCTAGAGTGCCTTTGCTGCGGTACCAGTTTCGGAAGTCATTGCTGACACCAAGTCTCTGGGGAATTCGATCAAACAGGTTATGGACATTCTGGTAGGAACCAGAAAAAGGATATCGAATGGGTGAAGGAGGGTATTTCTGACCGATTACATCATAGAATGATTTCTCAGCAGCTTGAAGAGCCAAAGAGTCCTCCGACATACAGGTTTTTCCTTCCAGGTCTTCTTCCATGAGCATCTCGCTAATGAACTTGAGCACAGAATTAGATGAATCTCCCATGTCCGGAGAACCACCCTCCGAAGTTGAGCTTGAAGACGCACTACATGATGTCGATGTTGATTCACTATCATGGAGTAAATTGGTGGAAAGATTAGGCGGCCAACTGGGTATAGACTCACTGTTGGAGATAGGAGAATTTGAGTAGTCCGAAACAGGGGCACGGTTAAATTCCATTAATGGAAACTGAAAATCCTTCAAAAAGGGTATTCATAAAAAACATGAACAGCCAAGTATAGAATTTCTGCTGCAGACTTTTCAGAGTTTGTGTTTTAATCAAAAACCTGATGAACGGCAAGCTTAGCTTAGCTTTTATTGGGTATTCTAAAAACCTTAAAAGGAAGCCAGTAGCACAGGAGAATTTATAAAAATTTTAAAATGTTATTTTATTACAGATAATATTATTTTATTATAAATTTATTAGATAAATAATTATTATTTATAATAAAATAATATTATAAATTAATAATATTGTAATATTTATTTCTAATAAATTAACATTTTAGCGAATTTTATTAAATTCAACCAGAGATTTTACTGTAGTTTTGCCCTTTAGAACAACCCGGGAATCGGCAAAGAAAAGACAAAATCTTATTTACATTGGACGGACAAAAATGTAGTAAATTAAAGAAACGACGGCCACGGAAGCGAATAAGACAAGGACGTCTGCGAATTAACAATGCAGAGAGAGATGGCAGTGAAGCCAAAAATAGTGTTGGAATGGCGAAAATGTGAGAAGATGCAATTGAAGATCACGAATACTGATGTGGCTGTCTGTAGCAGGAGCAGAGGGAGAGGAAATATCAGGAATATATCCACACGTTTCGTTGACTTCGCTGACCCATTTCACAAGTTGGTTGACTTGCATATCGACGCGTGACTTTACTCAATAAAGTATTATTATTATTATTATTATTATTTTATTTTGCTGAAGAATAAAGTATTATTATGTTATATGAGAAAAATACATTTCGAGGAAACGGAAATTTCGGAAATGCATGAACCAATATCATCTTTTTACTTTTACTATTATTCAAGTTATTGAAGGAAAAAAAATTGTCAAAAGTAGTCCTGTTACGATTCAATTATTTCATAATTTCTGCCAAGTCTATTAAAGGTAAATGGAGTTTTAAATAATACAAATGTTATTTCTCATTATAATTCAATTATTTCAGAATTTCTGCCAAATCTATTAAAGGTAAATGGAGTTTTAAATATTACAAATGTTATTTCTCAATATATCACTAATAAAATTTACATGTTATGTTTATTAAAATTTTTATTTTTTATTAATTTTTTTATGTTTTATTAAAATTTTAATATTAAAAATAAAATATAGTTAAACATATTTAATTAAAATTTATCATATAAATTTAAATTTAAAAAAAAAAACTTCTCTACTACAGTAGTACCAAAGCAGCCTCACTCAAAATCAAACAAAAAATAAAATGACCTATAGAACTTTTGAAATTAATTTTCAATTAAAAGTAATTAAAAGTTTTATTCTTTTTTAAACTTCATTAAAATCAATCTGCAAATCATTTGTGGTTATTAAAAACTTCGTCTCGCATTTTTCCCTATTTCTCTCCTTTTCCCTCAAGCCCTAACCATATCTGACAATGCCAACAGCGACCGCAATAGCAATGTTCAGCCACACATTGTAAAGTGAAAAATCGTGAGAATCGACATCGGAGAGCAAAGGGTAGAAAAACTCAGACAATGAGGCGGCGAGGGATCATGGAAGATGAAGAAAATGTTTTATGTTTTACTAAAAAAAATATTAATTAAAATGCTAGTTATCACACAGCATATTATTAACATGTGGCATCAAACCATATTCACTATATAACTTTTTATTTTTTTTTTATTACAAAAAAAAAAGAAAAAAAAAACTTGTTAGGTTTTTATGAAACTGAGATTTAGTAGGGACCAAATTGTAATGGAAAGAATTAAATTTTATTACATACACACTAAAATCATGTCCCCAACCGCAAACTGTTTTTACCATTTAGGCATTTACTTATTATATAATATCTCTCCGTTTAAAAAAAAATAAAATAAAAATAAAAAAACAACGATGCCCACTTTCTTCTTCTTCTTTTTTCTTTTTTTTTTTCTTTTTTTTTTAATTATGCCCACTTTACTCTGTCACCAGTACCTTCACATTCATACGAATCATACCCATCACTTTAATAAAGTCAAAGGTAAAAAAAGCTGTCCAATAATTTTACATAAGTCAGTAAAAGTCTTAAGTTTTGGCCTAAAATTATTAAAATTTGAGTACTCAAGCTTTATTTGTATTATTGAACTAAATTTAATAGTCAAATATAGGCGGAAACAAATTAGTCGATATAGATTGATCTACTATTTAGATATATCAATTTTTACTTTTCTAATTATATTTGAAAAAAGAAACGATGCTGTTTTTCATAAAAAATAAAACCAAATATGAGAAAACACGGAAAGCAGCAAACCCCATCAGTAATTAAAGGTGTCAAATGTGCTGGCACGGTCCAATTTAACATCAGTTTATTAGAGTTTCTATTACGTATGTATTAATTTATTTATTGATTCTGTTATATTTGTACCAGTTTATTATTTATCGTTTTCTTGTTGACAAATTTGTGTTTGTATCAATCCGTTTATATCCATACAAATATATTTATTTATTTATTCATTCATTTATTTAAATTAATACATAATAAAAGTATAAATAAATAAATAAATAAATTAAATATACTACAATCAAACTATTTTATAATTCATTAGACAATTATTATTTACATAAAAGAGAAAAATTTATAATTAATTAATTACATAACTGGTTGCGAAAAAAAATAACATTCACAAACAATGTCTCACTTATACATTTTTAGAGAATATAAGAGTTTATTAAAACATAGTTCGACCCATTCAAAGCTGTATAACCCTTAATTACAATCTCTTAAAACAAGAGACTATCCTTTGATTCCAATTATATCATGAGAAAATGATTTTTAAAAATATTTTGCAGCTGCACTCAGTTTGAAATTCTGAGCTGCATTTTTAGGGAATATAAAAGTTTATTAAAACGTAATTCGATCCATTCAAGGCTGTATAACCCTTAATTACAATCTCTTAAAACAAGATACTACCATTTGATTCCAATTATATCATGAGAAAATGTTTTTTGAAAATATTTTACAACTGCACTCAATTTGAAATTCTGAACTGCCTACATACCCTTTTTAAAGAGATCAATCCACTTGTAGTTCTTGAAAAAGATTTTTTTGGTGTTTGTTTAGAAAATTCACATAATTTGAATTTAATTTGAAACTTTGGAAATTTGGATTTAGAAACTTGGGTTTTTGAAAATTTGGATGATTTATTAGGATTTTGAACTGCACCTAGTGTTGGACTAGGTTGCCTACGTATTCTTTGCGGAATCAAGTCGACCGTAGTTCTTTAAAAAAGATTTTGATATTTGAGAATTTGAAATTTGATTGGTTTCATAACCAAAAAATTATTTGTTTGGGTTATTTAATTTGGAAAATTTTGAAAAAGTAATTTTATTAAATTTTAGACTAAAAGATTTATGCATCACAAGAACAAAGAGACGTCCCAACTAGGTTGGCACCGCTCAAAGTCTCAATCATATGCAAACATCTTCTAAATTTTTATTTGACCACTCCTGATTTTATAGAGTTAGTCAAACAATTTTAGTTTGCTGAACTTATCACTTAGCAAATTTTAAATTTATGAATTGAATGTCAAATAATAAATCCATAATTTTATGTTTTAAAACAATTTTTTGACCAATTGAATTTTATTTAATAGTCATTTATTTGATTGACTATTATTTTAAAAGTCCTTTTTGGATTGTTTTGTATTTTTAATTTTATTGGACTATTTAATATATTTAGAAATTAATAGTCCTTTAAAATTAATTGAATGTTTTAATTATTTGGCATTTGATTTGGATGTATGCCAAATTAATTTAATTGGCAATGAATTGAAAACCAATTAATTTTAAATTAAAAAGTCTACTTGAATTTATTAGACAATTTAATTTAATTAAAACAATCCTTTATTTAAAATCCAATTTTTATTTAAAATAATATATATTTATTAGATTTTTGGCTTCTTTTTAAAATCAAAATGGGCTTTAGGACTAATTGACAGATTGCAAGTCCAATTAAAACAGTCCATTTAAATTTCTAGACTTTTTAAATTTAAAACCCATTTAAAATTTGAATTGGGTTAAAATCCATTTGAATTTGAGTTTTGAGCTTTGGCCCAAAATGGTCTTGCAATCCATTTGAAATAATTTAATATTTAAGCTTTATATTTAAATTTTAAGCAGCCCAAATAAAATAAAATAGCCATTTTTTTAATTTTCAGCAAAAATTAAATCAGATAAAATTCAATTCTAAATTTAATAGAATAAGAGTTCTATTCCCAATCTAATTTGATGATGAAAATATATATTAAAAATCCTAAAATATATTTTTTGTTACACATAAATTTTATACATGTAATTTTTCTTTCCTCCCGCCGGCAGCAAGGTAATATTTTTTTTGATGATTTCTCTTCTTATTTTTTTTTTCTTTTAACTTCACTCAGCTTGATTCGTGCATACATATATACATATAAATATAGTTTTTTTTTTCTTCTTCTTCTTTGTTCAAGCCAACGCATGAATAAAAATTTAACATATGTATATATATATATATATATATATATAAATTCTGATCTAAAATTTTGATTTGATATATTTATATATATATTGATTTGACATTATATATATAAAATATATTTCTTTTCTTCTTTGACGTATATATATACACATATATAATTGATTTGATATTTATATATATATATATATATATTCTTTTTTAATCAGCTTTTTATGCAAAACATCAATCGCACATCTTTTTTTTCAGTCAACCGGACCTCTTTTTTATATTTTGCGATAAATTTATTATTTTTTTTCGTTTAACAACAACATTAAAAAAAGAAAAAAAAAAAGAAAAAAGGAAAAAAACCACATCAATATATAGACATAAAATTGAAAATTTAATTATTATATCACTTACCTGTAAAATTGCAGCCAATTTTATATTTGCACTCAATATCTATATTTTTACATGAAACGATATTGTGTTACTACTTCAGTTAAAAATGACAACAGAACAAGACAGGGCTGAAGTGACCTATTCTGTATATCACTTCATATGCATTTTTTTTTTAAACAGGGCGGGTGAAAAATTATCGATAGAAAAACTAAACAGTATAGAAAATTTTCGCTTTCCTATTTAAAAAAAATAACTATTTTTTTAATTCTAACATAAAATATACATAATTTATATTAATATGCTATATAAATATAAAACATATAACACAATTGTATTGAAAATATATATTGAATTTAAAATATAAAAAATTAAATAACCACAATCATATAAAGGGGCGGAGATCATAATTCAATCACCGCACCAATTCTCCTTCTAACCAGATATTTTCCACCTGTTAGAGAACAAGACAGATGATTCCTACAGGAATTGGAGAAGTGACCCTAACTTGGGTAGATTTTTCTATTGAAATATGAGTGAAAATGATAATATATGAATCTAAAAAACCCTTACCAAATTCCGTTGCCGGGACTTGAACCCGGGTCTCTCGGGTGAGAGCCGAGTATCCTAACCAACTAGACTACAACGGAAATTTAGTTTAAAGAAAAAATACAAAGGATTTAGTGTTTAAATATTTATTGTCGTTGATTTTACCATGTATTAATTTTGTATAATTCTCACCCGAAAGGGACAAAATATTCTAAAGTTAGATATAATATCATTAAGGATGTATTCTTTTAAATGAAAGGTAAATTTTATTCATACCCCACAGTTTTATCATAATTATACTTAAACTCCATGTTTTAAAAAGTTATTATTAATCTCCTTATAATTTTCTATTCTATCAAAATAAATTGATCTGTTAATGTTTAACAGTTTTTAAATGAAATTTTTTCTTTACATTAATCTTAGGGAATCTTTTTATTTTATTTTATAAATAATTATATTTTAGTTTGTTGTGATTGCATATTTGGCTTTTATCTTTAAAATGTTTCAATGAAGATCCTTCTTTTACAATTTATTGTACTTTTTTTTATAATATTTGCTATCGTTTTTATAATTTTTTTCCTACTTCCTTTTTTCTTCTTTGGATGTATAATTAAAGTACTCCAAACATTTTATAACTTATAATTTACCAAAACTAAATGAACTTATAATTTGTACGCGTCACATGGGAGCAATCATTAGCTTTTCTTTCTTTCTTTTTTTAACCATGGGGTGATTTGACTCCAAAACCTACATGAAAAAAAATAAAAAATAAAAATATAAACATTGTGGCTAAATTCTTTCTAAAAATTATTTTTCCTTGTGTAAAAATCTCTAAAACGGTAAATTGATGCACTTGGTGTAGTTTAGTGATAGGAGCTAGCTGAATTTTTATATTTGTGAGCATGAGAGTTGAAATTCGAGTCTTAATAGCTTTATTTAGACTTAAATTCTCTTTTCTGTTGCTATCGCACAAGAAAAATAAAATTTTAGTGACATGGGCTCCCATCGCAGATTCATACCGAGTTAAAAATACGTATAGATCGGTTCATTCTCTAAATATTTTCTAAATTTATGACCCAGTTACAAATAATTTTTCTTTTTATTCAAAAAAAAAACTGATAGATTAAATTGCAACATTTTTAAAAATGGAAAAAAAAAAAAAAAAAAGAGGNTTTAAAAATGGAAAAAAAAAAAAAGAGGGTAATTCCAGAACAGTTCTACAAAGCAATAATCCGTTAATCTTATAGTTTTTTGTTTTATTTTTTGCAATAAAATCTTATAGTTACTCTAATCGAAGTGCAAAGAAAATGTTGAAGAGACAGAGACTGACATTCAGACAGTAGAAGCTGCGAGACTAACGAAAGGAGATGAATGCAACTTAGCCCAATAGCAAAACCATCTTTCTCAATTTGCAAAAGAATTGTACTCCAGAGTATTCTCCAAAAATAAACATACGAGTCTCATATGTTTGTACTTTAAAAGCATTGTAGTTCCATGCATGGTATTGAAATTTTAATTCTCAAATTGAGTTATCTCCATTGCACTAAATTTTGTCCCTTTATACCATCATAAGTATATTTGGCTTTTATTCTCCAAACAATGTTCGATTATTTGACTTCATATAAACTAACAATCTAATAGAAGCTTATTTACGTTAGTACCTTCTTACATTTTGCCCTTTTAAAACTGGCAATTGGACTCTTTGTTATGTTGAAACAATGTTTGGTTACTCCATTCTCTTAGTTCCATCTATTTGTGCTGTTTGAAGTAGTCACGGTGATATTCACTTGTATTTTAAAAATCTAAATTGAGAAGCAAAAATAAGAATAAATCTTTAAATGTTTAAATTTATATATTTCAATACGAAAATTTAACACAAACACAAACATATCTATTAGCTAAACATGACACAAACCCACGCCCTATAAATTTGGAACAAATAGGTGGGATGGGATGAGGCTCGGCTTTGATCTCGACCATGGGATGACTCCCTCCTTCGCCAACCGCAAATACCAGATCTGGAAAAGAAAAGGGAGAGGGAGAGAATGAAGAAGAAAAAAAAAAATCTGAATATTTCTGTTTATAAAGAAATAGTAATATTTTTATTTGAGAGAGATACCACAGATCGGGTTTCTTGAATCTGGATTCTGAGCAGTGGAAAATTGGATATGGTGGTGTACATTAGAATTCTTGCTTATTTTGTTTGTAAAACTAAATATTTTTTTCTATAAAATTATATTCATTTTCTCCCATTAAACTTAAAATTTCCATGTACAATTTTAGAGAATATGTCGTTTTTCTTTTATAACAAAGTACTAAAAACGTATAGCTAAACAACTTTTTTCCTTTTTTCCAACATTTTTCTCCCATTAATGCTTGACCAATAATCCATTATGTAACAATTTATACAATCTAAAACTTAATAAATAAAATAAAAGGAATCAAAAATAACCCTCGGTGCCTTCATTTCAATCTGCTTAGTTTCCTGTCTTAGCGAAGAAGAGTTTTCTCTCTCATCCTAGATTCCTATGTAACACCAAAAGCAATTATTTTCGATACACATATTATAATTATCACTGATACGTTTTTATTGTGGGATAATATTATCGTTAGGAAGAAACAAAGGCTGTCGATGATAATAAGATATATTATTATAGGGAGATAGTATTTTTCTAATATTAATATTAAAGGATAATATTTTTTTTGATGTTCAAATAAAATATGTACCATTTATAGTCTACCAATAAAAAAAATGTATACATCTAACATTTATATTGCATTAAATATTATTTTTTCAAAAAGATTGACTAATATAATCTATACAAAAATTATATGGTCCTCATTTTGCATTAAAAAAATTACTTACATCGGTGACAACACATCATCGATTATCATTTTGTTTTTATGAAAAAAATTACATATAATGATAGAACTGTGCCTTCGATTGTCACTTCAATTAATTATATTCATTTTCTATGTATCTATGTAAATTCAAAAGCTCATAATTTTCCAAAACGTCCAACAATGTTAAATAAAACATATAGATATGGATTGCCACAGTATTTTCAGTCTTTGAGACCTGCCCTTAATGGAAAATCGGCAAGAAAACTATATTTCGAGGTCGGTTGCCGAGCGGAGATGGAGATTATGATCCTGCTCCAAACCCATCCCATATATATTATTATATTTTTTATATTTTGAATTTAATATATACATTTATATATAATTTGTTTTTATATTTTCAAATTAAATATTTATTTATAATACATATATAATTTGTATTATATAATTTTAAATGTACATTCTGTAATTTTAAATGTAAACACTGTAATTTATTTAGAGATTATTTTATTTGTACATTCTGTATTTTAAGTCTAATTTAAAATGGACATTCAAACTCTATATATTTCAAATACACTATTTATAGACTACAAGCTACCGACCAAAGCTTACCTGATATCCTTTTCTTTTATTTTGTTGTCCGAAAGCATATATAGTTAGTAAGTATAGCAATCGATGTTGACGATTCTTGTATATTAATTAATTAAAACCCTTTTCGCGCTTCAATTATCTACTTTATTAATATTTTACTTGTATATTAATATTTTACTTGCAAGTGTTCATCACCCTTGTATGATAGATAAGTTGTGATACAGCGCATTTGTTACAGTAACATGTTTGATTTAGTAATGAATATTTTTATCTAAATCTGTGATAAAGTACAACTTTTTGTCATTTATGGCACCTAAAAATATTCAAAAGAAATTTCCCGCCTACATTTTTTGGCCAATTACTTACAAAACATTGTGACAAACAAAACTTCCGCACACAGTTACACTCAAATGTGACAGCCAATTTTTGTCAGTGGAAACCCTTCTTCAATGACAAAAGTAACTTTTGTCACTTCGTTTTTTGTACCAAAAAATCATTTTTTTTAGTGCTTATGTCTGTTTTTCTTCCAAGAACTTAAACTTGTAACATTGACGATGATATTCTAAGTAACAATTAATTTTCTCAATTCAAATTTTCCATATCAGAATCAGTCTATGTCTTCTCAACAATATTGACAATTCCAAATCAAACAATTTTTGGAACGACTGAAATTCTTCATCCAACGATACGTTCAATGACTCTAAGAAATCCTTCAAGATGG
This sequence comes from Ochetophila trinervis, assembly GCA_003254975.1. Lineage (NCBI taxonomy): Eukaryota > Viridiplantae > Streptophyta > Magnoliopsida > Rosales > Rhamnaceae > Ochetophila > Ochetophila trinervis. The sequence goes on from QANX01005653.1 coordinate 88,293, forward strand.
TGAAAAGCTCGCCTCCAACACGCCCATCACCACATCCAAGAGCTCAAAGTAGACACAGAGTTTATTTGTTAGTATTTAAGTTTAATTAATGATAACTTTTATAGTTTTTTAAAGTATTTTATAATTAACCTGTGGGATTCTAAAAGACAGTTGTTTATTATGAATTATATTTGAGTTTTTTTATTTAATTTTTCAATTTTTCTCAATTTCTCCTTATCCTATGGAATCAAGTTATTGAACCTTTAATAGATTAGATTAACAATTTGTGAGATTTATTGTCTTGTCATGGAAATGCTTTAATGTCTGATAATCCGAGATAGAATAAGAGTGAGGCAACTGCAGCAATACACCGATGACAAACATTAAGTTTAGTTTGTGTTTTAGAAGAGGATTTTGGTCTTAAACCAATTTTCAAAAAGGAGCATGATGAAGAAGAGTTTTTTTATCACAGAAAGTATCATTTTGAGTTGGAGGACGAAAGCTTAGATGGTATTGTATGAGAAAATATATATTTATCTTGTATTGATTCTTGGGATTGAAATTTATTGTTGAGCAATCTGGTTTCCTATATGAAGTGAAGTTGAAATGTTTAATGGTTGTGGTTTTAAATTTGTAACTGCTATGCTTTGTCAGCTAAATCTGAAGTGAAGTTTAATGGTTATGATTTTAAATTTGTAATTGTGCTTAGGCAGCTAATCTTCTTTGTATAAATAGTGTGAGAAGTTTAGAACTTCAATTCAACTCAAATTTCGAATAGACAAGCTTTTCTCTCTTTTGATTTGGTTCAGATTTAGAATACATTTCAGTTTAGCGGTTGCCCATTTCTTTTTTTGCTATTTGTTCATGGGTTTTACATATTCAAAATATGCCTCCACATTGCTAATTAGGCATCCACCATGGAAAATTACCATCTTCATTTTTTATAGCATAAATACCTTGGCTATGTTAGACTTCTAGACATAATACAATTGGAATAGGTTTGGAGCTTAAGTTCTATATTACAAATCTTTTAATATTCTAGCTAAGCTGTACATAATACACTAAAGTCCTGTTTAACAGAATTTTTAAAATGTCAAAAGTAACTTTTAAAGTTCAAAAACTATTTTTGTGAGTGTTTGAATAATTTTTAAAAATTATTTTAAACTTTCAAAAAAATTTTCAACCAAAATCAATAAAAAATAGCTTCNAAAATAACTTCTTTAAATTTTTTAAAAAGAAATAGATCTATAAGCGAAAGCATGTTTGATAAATACTAAACATGATAGGAGGGATACAATTAGTCAAACTTGAAAAACAGCTTAGCTTGGCTAAAAGCACAGTTCATAATTTGCTTTGACATAATTAAAGCTCAAATCATGTTAATTTGGCTCAGAACTGAAACCCAAAAAATGCTACCAATCCTAGAATGCTTATGTAAATTCAAGTAGTTACTGATTTCCATGCAGCACATTTATTTGTAATCTACATTTATGCAGGAAAATTTTCTTATCAGGTAGTTGCCATTGTAGATTCTGATCTAACCTATTGGAGACATGACCTGTCCCCCATCGGCTACCTTAGCTCCTCCATGGATCTATGTGTTTTTTTCTTCCTTTTTATTTTAATGTTAAGTTTATTTGCATATTAATAATTATTTACATATTAAATTACAAAATTTGTATCCCAGCCGGCCTAATTTTGTTATTTAAGCCGGCTGGATACCAAAATATTAATAATCTAATTTAGTTTATTTTGCATATTAATAAAAGACGATAACACTTTTATCGTATTAAAATAATAATAAATTAAAATTAAATTAGATTAGGTTAGATTTTTTTATAAAAAAATAAAAAAAATATTGTAAATCTCTTTCTTTTTTTCTCTCTCTGTTTTTCATTTTGTGTCTCCTCTCCAGAAGTCTTTTTTTTTCCTGTCTATTAATTTTGTTTTTTTACATCTATTTTATTTGCTATATTAAAAAAAATTATGGGACAAATAAATTCTTGATTTCTTGTTTATTAGTCAAAGTTTAAAGCCATGGACCACCACCATCTCTTCTAATTAAAACTTATTCAAAATCGTTTAGAAAAACAAAGGATTTTTTAAAAAAAATATATACATATATAGAGGAAACTTCAAGCACAAGCATCAAATAAATTATATATATCTGTCTTTTCTACCTCAATAAAGATTGAATCCTGTAACTCAAATTCCAAGCCATATGCTAAGCCGTGTGAATACCTCTAAACTCAGCACTACTAGTTAACGAAAATAAATGTAAAAATGTGGTAAGCGAAGCCACTAATCAGAGCACCTAATGCTAAAAAAAAAAAAAAAAGGAAAAACAGATTGAGATTTGGCTTTATGTTAGTAAGCTTTCCCAATTTTAGAATCCACTGGGCTATTTTACTATCGATCCGATGTGGGAATCTTTTCCCTTTGATTTCTGAAATCGATCCTCCTCGATCGTTTTTTTNTTGTTAGTATTTAAGTTTAATTAATGATAACTTTTATAGTTTTTTAAAGTATTTTATAATTAACCTGTGGGATTCTAAAAGACAGTTGTTTATTATGAATTATATTTGAGTTTTTTTATTTAATTTTTCAATTTTTCTCAATTTCTCCTTATCCTATGGAATCAAGTTATTGAACCTTTAATAGATTAGATTAACAATTTGTGAGATTTATTGTCTTGTCATGGAAATGCTTTAATGTCTGATAATCCGAGATAGAATAAGAGTGAGGCAACTGCAGCAATACACCGATGACAAACATTAAGTTTAGTTTGTGTTTTAGAAGAGGATTTTGGTCTTAAACCAATTTTCAAAAAGGAGCATGATGAAGAAGAGTTTTTTTATCACAGAAAGTATCATTTTGAGTTGGAGGACGAAAGCTTAGATGGTATTGTATGAGAAAATATATATTTATCTTGTATTGATTCTTGGGATTGAAATTTATTGTTGAGCAATCTGGTTTCCTATATGAAGTGAAGTTGAAATGTTTAATGGTTGTGGTTTTAAATTTGTAACTGCTATGCTTTGTCAGCTAAATCTGAAGTGAAGTTTAATGGTTATGATTTTAAATTTGTAATTGTGCTTAGGCAGCTAATCTTCTTTGTATAAATAGTGTGAGAAGTTTAGAACTTCAATTCAACTCAAATTTCGAATAGACAAGCTTTTCTCTCTTTTGATTTGGTTCAGATTTAGAATACATTTCAGTTTAGCGGTTGCCCATTTCTTTTTTTGCTATTTGTTCATGGGTTTTACATATTCAAAATATGCCTCCACATTGCTAATTAGGCATCCACCATGGAAAATTACCATCTTCATTTTTTATAGCATAAATACCTTGGCTATGTTAGACTTCTAGACATAATACAATTGGAATAGGTTTGGAGCTTAAGTTCTATATTACAAATCTTTTAATATTCTAGCTAAGCTGTACATAATACACTAAAGTCCTGTTTAACAGAATTTTTAAAATGTCAAAAGTAACTTTTAAAGTTCAAAAACTATTTTTGTGAGTGTTTGAATAATTTTTAAAAATTATTTTAAACTTTCAAAAAAATTTTCAACCAAAATCAATAAAAAATAGCTTCTTCAAATTTTTTAAAAAGAAATAGATCTATAAGCGAAAGCATGTTTGATAAATACTAAACATGATAGGAGGGATACAATTAGTCCAACTTGAAAAACAGCTTAGCTTGGCTAAAAGCACAGTTCATAATTTACTTTGACATAATTAAAGCTCAAATCATGTTAATTTGGCTCTGAACTGAAACCCAAAAAATGCTACCAATCCTAGAATGCATATGTAAATTCAAGTAGTTACTGATTTCCATGCAGCACATTTATTTGTAATCTACATTTATGCAGAAAAATTTTCTTATCAGGTAGTTGCCATTGTAGATTCTGATCTAACCTATTGGAGACATGACCTGTCCCCCATCGGCTACCTTAGCTCCTCCATGGATCTATGTGTTTTTTTCTTCCTTTTTATTTTAATGTTAAGTTTATTTGCATATTAATAATTATTTACATATTAAATTACAAAATTTGTATCCCAGCCGGCCTAATTTTGTTATTTAAGCCGGCTGGATACCAAAATATTAATAATCTAATTTAGTTTATTTTGCATATTAATAAAAGACGATAACACTTTTATCGTATTAAAATAATAATAAATTAAAATTAAATTAGATTAGGTTAGATTTTTTTATAAAAAAATAAAAAAAATATTGTAAATCTCTTTCTTTTTTTCTCTCTCTGTTTTTCANAAAAAAAAAAAAAACTCTGATCCACCAAACCCAATTTCCCATCTTTCTTTCTTTTCTTTCTCTTTCTTTATATGATTGACTGAGTGCTCCTTGTGGTAGCAGTAGGATCTGGGTCATATTTCGTGCTTTCTCCGGAATTTTGTCAACTGGGTAAACTTTGTTTTGCTATTCTTCTCGTGTTCTTATTTATTTGGTTATGTATGGATTTGAATTTGATTGGGAGTTTTGCATTTTTTTTTTCTTTTTTCCTTAATGAATGCCGTTGGACTCTGCTGCAAATTATTCAAAATTTTAAGCCTGAAGTTTGGAGACTAGTTCACAGCTTTTTAATGTTTATTACATGTAATTATACAGTATATTTGTGTAGCTGTAGTTTAGTCCTCAATTTATTTGAACATGTGTTTCTCTTTGTGTGCGTTTGCAGACACTAAAACATATATATGTGTGTGTGTGTGTGTGACACTAACATGTTCATATAGATTTCATACTGACCATTGCCTCCCTCTCTCTCTCCTTCCTAATCACATGTATCCACGGCCTGATTCCTAAACTGGTACCAATGGCTTTAAGTATCTTCATTATTTTATCTTGCTGTGTGTTATTGTTTTGCAGTGATGCTTCAAATTGATTTTCTGCATTATTCTTGCCAGATGTTTTGAGGGCACATACTGAAATGTTGCAGATGCTTAAATCCAAAAATCTTGATTGGTTGTAAATACAGATTTGTTTTAAGGGCAGAGATGGTAGAATGCAGTGTCTGCCACTCAGAGTTGTTGTCCCCAACTTCAAAAGCTGTGGCCAAGGCATATGACCGGCGTAGAAATGGTGTTTCTTCTCGATCCCGAGTCCCTAACATCCTTTTAGTAGTTGGTGACTGTTTCTTGGTTGGTCTACAGGTGAACATTTCAAACTACCTCCTTCAATTTGATCCAACCTGAATGGAAAAAGATGTATTGAAGAAGATAGTAGCAGAAATGTAAATTATATATATATATATATATATATATATATAATTCATAAATAATATCAGTTTCTAGGCTTTTAAGTAAAGTTATACAAAATTTAAATTATTCAATTTTGATACTGCATTTTCAGTTTTAGCTTTCTTGAGCATTATGGTCAAGAGAAGTTATTGTCATCTCGCCTTGTAAATAATTTGGAAGCAAAGAGCGAGAACAGATCTATTTGGACCATTTTTTTTTCTCTAATTCCTTTATTAGATTTCTTCTGGAACTACAATTTGGGATCTTACTTCTCTCAAGTTTTTTCATTTTCTCATTGCTTATCTTGCATCCTTTTTCTGCAGCCTATATTGGTTTATATGTCTAAAGTGGATGGAAAATTCAACTTTAGTCCTATCAGTGTCAACTTTTTGACTGAAGCAACCAAAGTTGTTTTTGCTGTTGTAATGATACTGTTAGAGGTATGTTTACATTTTTGAGTCTTATTTATCTTCGGTAAGAAATTAAGGCTGCCCAATCAATGGGTATGATGGATGTGTCATTGTCTAGATTCTAGGAAAATTTTACTAGTCATGGCCAGTGGCATCTCAGCCATTTGGATCCTTCTATGTAGACCTTTAGATCATTCTTGTGAAACATGGTTGGAGGAAATGTTTATCTTTTTCTCCTTATTTTTGGCAAGCCTTGAGATGTTATTTCTTATTTTGGGACTATTTTTACTTTCAGGCTCGGCATAAGAAAGTAGGGGAGAAATCACTTCTCTCAGTTTCTTCATTTGTACAGGTAGGAGAAGTAATATGACTGCAAATTTAGTTCGCCTGATGGTTTCTTACAATAAAAAATAAAAAGGAATTATAAAAACTAATTCTACACTGGTCATCAGAACTAAAATCAGTAATAAAAAAAGGTAGCATGGAGAAAAAGGCATAATAAAGAATGTTATGAGTGATTATTGCTATATAAGTTTTGTTATGAGCTAAAAGGGAAGTTGTATAGCATAGCATTATATCTGGAGTATTCTTTCGGATGACAGTGTGCCTCTTCATTTGGGACCATAATACCTACTTGTTTGTTGAGTAAAAATATCTTTTTGAAATTTTCAGAACCATGCTTGGCTCTCTTCATGTAATTTTATGTAGAACTGTCTATCAAATTGACATAAGCCTTCCATGCTTTGTTAAGTTTTTTTTTTCTTTGCATCGTCTAGTCCTTTAACTTTTTCTGTATCTTTTTCATCCAAGCTATGAAACACTTTCTAACCTCAAGGTATCTTCTTTGTTTTTTTCTCTTTGCCCCCCTCTACAGGCAGCTCGAAGCAATATACTCCTTGCTGTTCCAGCTTTCCTTTATGCTATTAATAATTATTTAAAGTTCACCATGCAGGTATATATTTTTATCTCATTGTATGTATATCTATGATGAGATTTCCCATAGTCCTGATTCAGCAAGAAGGATGAGTTGATCATGATGTGGTTGTTTTCTGTAAAACATTTACTTATTAATTCAGAAGCCATAATAGATTAGTTAGAGCTTCATCTATGGTTCACAAATGACAATCCTAATCATAGTGAATCTTATGCAGCTTTATTTTAATCCTGCAACCGTGAAGATGCTGAGCAACCTGAAGGTATCTTACTGCATGATGTATAGTAAACAATGTTTCCATAAGGGTATATGTTGTACTGAGGTACTTATTATGTAGAGTTCTCTTTAGGTCTCATCACTACAGTTTGCAGTTGATTACAACTATCAGTATCCTTCTTAATGGGATAGGACAAGTTTTGACAGATTAAGTTCTAATGGTAAACCAGTTTCAATTTGTTATCAAACATGAGTCTAGACTTTATTCAGCAAAATATCTGGTATGACTTGGACAATCAGTATCAATTCTTTAAGAACTTTATATACGTGTCCCATATGATGGAGCTACTGTTCCTTAGAACTAACTTTTCCCCATTTGTCCCTTTCTTGGTGAATAAGATAATTCATACATCTAGTCTTCTTGTTTATTTCTCTTCCTCAAACAACTTTTTATGAGTTGATCTGCAGGTTTTGGTCATTGCTGTCTTGTTAAAAATAATCATGAGGAGACGGTTTTCCATTATTCAGGTTAGTTTGGATAAAAATTGTTTTCTGCTTATCCTTAATCATTTTGACTCTGAATATGTCAATCTTTAGTGTTCACAATGTTCTTATGCTTCTTTGTTTATTCTCAGTGGGAGGCTCTTGCTCTTTTGCTCATTGGAATTAGTGTGAATCAGCTGCGATCTCTACCTCAGGGTACTACTGCTTTGGATCTCCCACTTGCAACAATTGCATATTTTTATACAATCATATTTGTAAGTGTTTTGGAAACCTATGTTATTGTTCAATGCGGCTACTGTGTGTGACCTGTTTTTGTGGTTAAAAATAGTCTGTTCATCGAGTAAGGCAAAGTCCAACCAACCACATTACTTCATACTACAACTTGAAAGAGCACATACACACACTACCAAAAGCAATGTAAAACATCAGCAAAACCACATTATTTTCAAATAATGTAGCTGAAATCCAACCACATTGCCCCAAAAGGAGCTCCCTTGACTTTTCCGTTCATGGAGGAGTATCATTGTTGAAAATTCGCAGATACACCTAAACCATAAAGAGGCTAATAATTGAATTTAATGGAGGAATTGCTGAATATGTGGCTGTTTACCATTTTTTTTTTTTAAGTTTATATGCAATTGTTTTTCGTAGATAGCTATTATTTGTTTATTTGGTTGCAAATGGACTTATGCTAGGTAGCTTGTAACTTTAGTGATTTAGCTGCTAGCCAGTCAATTAGCATACTAATTTTAATGTTGGGATTAGGGGAGAGAATACTATTTTAATGTTCAGAGGAGAGTTTGGAACATATAAAAAGAGGTTAATGCATCTTTTTCCTTCTCTTACTCATTCATACTACCATACAGAATCTTAAAGTGAAATGTTTCTGCATATTGTCATGTTGTTTTAAAACTAAGAGCACTGCATGAATTTGATGCCAGTTCATGTGGAGCAGACTAAAAAATTTTTAAGGCCTCCAAGATCATTTGCATTGCCAAAACTATATTGGTTTAATAGCATCAGACTCATGTTGGTGGCCAAATTAGCATCATACAATTAGGAAAAGATGTTCCTAGTAATTGAAATGTCTTCCTTATTGGAATAATAACTTTTAATTGGTAAGGAATGGCAGTTTTCACTGACATTTGTTGTTCTCTTCTCCAACTGCTGTTCTACTTCTTCTGTCTATCAATAATGTTTAGTAACTGTTTATCCTTGATCGGCATGCTTAGAGACACTACATATGTCATTTTCAAATAGAGATTATTTGAGAGTATCTACTAGGTACTCAGCAACTAAAGACAACATCAAAATATATACTTTATGTATGCTAGAGGACTTGAAGATTATATGAACTTATCCACCAGAAAGGTCAATAGTTTGTACTCTAAGTGATTGGGAATATGCGGCCTTAGGTTGTGTGGGTTCTTTTTCTTTTCTTAAAACGCATGTTGTGTTGGGTACTTGGGTTCCACTGCTAGTTCAGCTTACTTCCCCTGTTATGCTTTTATTCATTGATAAAAGATTTGCTTCTTATTAATATGAATTGATGTTAGTACAGATCACTGTTCCATCGCTTGCATCAGTCTTTAATGAGTATGCATTGAAGAGTCAATTTGAGACAAGCATTTACCTTCAGGTACTTTCCCCTTTTTTTTTTTTTTTCTTTTTTTCTCTCTTCCTGATAAAAGATTTACTTCTTATCAAATATGACTTGAGGTGAATACAGATAACTATCTCATCACTGGCATCAATTATAATGAATATGCTTTGAAGAGTTGATTTCATATGGTTTCTATTACTTGTAAAAGTGTCATGTTATTTTGTTTCCACACAGTTGGTCAGGAAGTCACAAGGCTAAAGGTTGGAATGGGATCAACTTTATTGGTGTTGAATATTGATTTCTTAGTTCTATTTCTTCATTCATTGTTCTTAGCACATCTAGGGAGCCAAGCGAGTCAGGGTTTATCTGACTTAGTACGATTCTGTGACCTTCTGTGCATTGCAACCTGTCATTCTTAAGAAGCCTACCATGCTCATGCATATGTGGAATATCTAAAAACTTTAGATTTTAATTCTCATCCCACCAGTACATTTTTTCTTATCAGAAGAATTTTGTTATACATTTTGCAGAACTTGTTTTTGTATGGTTATGGAGCCATATTCAACTTATTAGCAATTCTCGGAATGGCTATTTTCAAAGGTAAAGACATCATCAGATATACAAATCAAGTTGTGCCTGACTGTTTTAGAATATATACAATGAACCGAGACTGAGCATGCTATCAAGTATAATCTTGTAATAAAATGTTTATTTTGATTTGTTTGTCTTCATAATATTATTTTGTTAACATTTTAAGGTCCCAGTGGTTTGGACATACTGCAAGGACATTCAAAGGCTACCGTTCTTTTAATTTGCAACAATGCAGCCCAAGGGATTTTATCATCATTCTTTTTCAAATATGCAGGTAACCACTGGATTCCTTTGATTTTGTTACTTCCGATTCCATACTTTGAACATTTAATTTTTTCTCTTAGTTTCTAATTTCAATTGACAGAAGTCACTCAACTATTGAAATTTATGTTATTGCACCCCTTGATTGCTTCCGACTTTGGAGTTTTAACAATTATATGAAGCTGAACGTTGAGTGCTTCACTCTCTTTCTCTATTAAATAAACACATTTTAGATTTCTTTGATTCACTTTTGAACTTGTAGTTGATCATTACATTTTCTTGTTCTCTTTGTGTTTGATTTAGCTTTAAAGAACAGATATTAACAGCTGCCTGCAGTTAATAATTTAAATAAAATTGTTCAAAGATTTGATGCTAATGTCGATTGAGAACAAAAAATGCAGCGTGAACTTGTTCTTTATATAAGAAGCAATGAAAAAAACAGAGTTAAAAACAAATATAAACTAAAGTGCCTTTCTATACCTTTTGCATGTCTTATGCCTCATACCTTTATGTTTTTTATTTTGTGAAAACATTATTTTTATGTCTAATATTTTTTCTTCTGCTTTGTCTAAACCAGAACTTTTTCTTTTATTCTTGCAGATACTATTTTAAAAAAATATTCATCAACTGTTGCGACAATCTTTACGGGAATACTATCTGCTTTGTTGTTTGGTCATACACTAACCATAAACTTTATCCTAGGAATCTCCATTGTGTTTATATCCATGCATCAGGTAATTATGAGAAATGGTGGTGATAAGGAGAGAGAGAGATAATAATATCTATTTTGCTTTAAAAATTTGGGTAACATATTATTTTTCTCTGCAGTTCTTTTCATCTCTCTCAAAGATTAAAGATGAGCCAAAGGATTGTAGCCTGGAAATGTTTGACAGTCAAAAAAATCATAGGTGTGTAAAGTTCTGTTTCTGTAAGCTATTACATAAATGGTTGTTTTACGAAATCAAATTGGCACAGCCATATAATTGTACTTTCAGATACAGCTTCACAAATTTCGTAGAAAAATGTCTATAGTTGGCATTTTTTCTTCTGGTTGATCTGAATTCAAATTATTTTCTAATTACTCATTTGTTGTTGCCTTTATTCAACTTCAATCTGAATGCTCATGCATTATGTTTGCATCATAGTTACAAGAAAACCTTATCATGCTATGTGGATATGAGTTTTCCTTGGTAATTGGTTATGATATTTTAGACTTTGACTTGCATAGTAGGCTGAATTTGTGTGCTTCTAAATGCATTGTTGCATTTGAATTTGCTTATTATGTTTTTTATTGAATAAAATCTAATGTTGCATAATTCTCACTATATCACACTCCTCAATAGGTACTCTAACTCATTTCAGTTCCCTTTAACATATCCATGACTTTACACATGTTAATTATTATTATAATTATTTTTTCTTTTAGATGTATTTACAACGATGCTTACCTTTTCAAAACTGGCACTTCGTGCTTTATTCTTTCTTCCTTGCGTTTCAATATTGTTTTAACTTATTTTACCTAATTAAATAAAAAAAAAAGAATGCTGTGTTTCGAATCTGATTGATGTAATCAAAAGTCCCATTAGTTTCTTGAAATAGCCAGTTTGTGGTTCCTCTATTAGGATACTTCTGTTCCAGGCATGCATATAAACTTTATTTCCTTATATCTTTTTCTTTTGAAGAATTTTTTGGTTTCTATTTTATTTTTGCCTCATTTTCCCAACATCAGGCTAACCACTTTGCAATCTCTAAATAATTAGTTAATGCTTATCCAAAAAAAAAAAAACTAATAGAGGTGACTGAATCCCATATTTTCTTGACTCACTATCGCAGGTCCAAGGATGCATCATTTGTGACTATGGCAGCTGGGGCTAATGAGGATGTAAGAATCGTTTACACCAAAGCTCTTTAAATTTGTGAAAATGGTCGCTCATAACATTCAAATTTATTCATTGGCTTTTCTTAATTTTCCCAGGCTAATCACCATGTTGGATATGATGAGAAAGCGCCACTTCTTCCAGTCTAAGGTTAGTTTTGTAATTTCTTAATAAACCCTAAACACTTCTTCTGGTCCAAGGTTAGCCTTAACAATATTAAGGTGAAGTTTAGTCAATTTATATGTCCTGTTATGTTGTGAATTTTCACCCGTATTAATCAAAACAATCGAGCCAAGCTTCATAGGATGGAGATTAATGTGTATGTTATATTAATATAATTCTGTACCTACATTTTCACTGGGATTGAATTCGTGAGAAAAAGAATTTGATCATGATACTTTTCTTCTTGGTGACTTTGGATAATTTGTAATGACCCCTCATTTCAGGTATGGTGGCGAACACATTTCTTTTACTCGACTCATTAGATAGTTTTCGATAATAACTCCATACTCAAGAGAATGAAGCCATGCAGATGAAACTCCTTACTTTCCAGAAGCCCTTTTCTTCATCTTGTCATCCCCCACCTTGGCGTCGCATCCGGTAACCACATTGAAAGTATCAAATACGGCTAGCGACTTTAGTTTCTGCAATGGAAGAAGCTTATAGTTTTTTTATACTCAATTATAGCAAATTTTTTTTGTTCATCTTCTTTCACCTAGCATAGATATAGTCTTTATACAATCCATTTCAGAGATGTTTTCTGTTATGCTCTTTCTGTAGTTTGGGGACAACTTCTGTGTAACATACCTTATATCAGGAAAAAACAAACCCTATACAAGTTTTATCTCTTAAGATCTTTGTAAATTTAAACATAATAAATTCCAATATAAATTTCTGAGTTAGAAAAAAAAATTTCCCATTTTCTTTCTCGTATAATTTTCTTCTTGGTCTTTGCCCTAATTGAAGAATCAGAATATTAGACAATTCTAATAGATTCAGCAATTGTAATACAATTCCTATATTTTGATCAAAAGGTCATGTTGTAATGTTTGATTTGACAAACTTGTTGACTGGTTTTCCTTGATTACAAGTTCCAATTTTTCTCTTTCTTTCTTTTTTAATTTGACCACATTTTATTATCTTTTCCAAACAATTTGTAAAAGCCCTGTTTTTAATTTGTATCTATAATTTTATTTATTTATTTTTACGGATATTTATCTTTAGTTCTAATTGCTTTCAAACAATTTAAGATCAACCTAGAATGAAGAGCATATTCAATATAACCAGAAAAAGAACATTTGGTCATATTAAAGCAGCCAAATGAAGTTGATCATACTGACTGTATGTAGCTTTTATTGGTTATGTGGGAAAAAAAAAAATTCAATGGGACGGACGTATATATAAGATGTTATTTCAATGTACGTAAACTCCAGAAGGCTCGGTGAACTCTAGAGGGATCGATTTCACACGTACATATGGGATGGGTATCTTATATTACTGTCCTATTGAAATATTTTCCCCCGTAAAGTGCGGTGGCATGTGCATTTGAAGGCTTTAATTATGTTTGTTGTCTAGATTCTTTGTTTTCACTTTTTGTAAAAACACTTCCATAACAATCTACATATAACATTTTATGTGCACAGGCCTTTTAGACCATTGTACACAATTCTCGTCTAATCTAATCATAGTGTGCCTTCTAAGTTGGACAAAATGATAGAACCAGGATTGTCCAACCGAAGCTAAATTTTGTATTGGAAATTTGGAATGTGTAACAACATTCACTATAACGTTTTTGATTATTTCTTTTATTAAATATATTTTATCATATAAGCTAGCGGAGGGTATGTGCTTTGCACGAAATAGTGTGATTAATTATTATTTGTTTCGTGCTTAAGTTGCTCGTATTCTGAGCACTAATAGTGTGATTAATTTTTATTTGTTTCTTATTAGTCTCAATTGCGTTTCTTTCTCTGTTTTATCTTTGATTTTATCCTCAAACTAATGATCATATATAAATAAATGGAGATCCATATATTCTGTACATTCATGGATAATTTGCTCGTTTTAATCTTTTTGTCCAAATTGTTTTATTTTTTTCAAACGATGGTAATTATTTTGGAACATAAAAATTTAAAGAGTTAATCAGACGTCGATGGAAAAAGGGAATCCACACATTTATGTTACCTATTATCTAACTATCCAAATATATTTATGGAAATTTTAAAACAAAAATTGATTTTGTAGGATTTTCCAGATGTAAACTGATGCCGATTTCTACAATTTTCTTAACACTTTTGCTTACGCAATATAGTATTGACTTCCTTTTCCTTTATTTCGAAAGTCAAAAAATTTACCAAAGTAGCTAAAGCATATAATTTATTTTATTAAATTATATAATTTTAATAAGGGAAAAATAATTAAATAAACAAACTTAACCTAGCAATGTACATACAAAAATAAATTAGTAAGGTTTTATACAATTTACATTAATCTAAAACTGCATATCAAAAGCAGTGCCATAGTATCAGCTAAGCGATGCAGATGATTTGAGTTATATTTATGCTGATGATCTGAGTTATATCAAACTGAATATTTAATTGTTCTTTTGTTTTTTCTTCCGCTAATTTAGACTAGGATTTGTGTTCTATTTATGTTGCTGAAATGTCAGGAAACACTATAATAGTGTAACGGGTATTTTTGTGCTTAATAGTAAGTTTTCAGTTTACCCAAAAAAAAAAAAAAGCAGTGGCCTAGTTTTAAGAAGCATTCCACTAAGTGAAGCATCAACCATCATTAATTATGACAAAAAACAATGTAAAAGTATTTCTATAAATGTGGCTTATATATTATAATATTAAAAACAAATTATTTATTAATAAATTATATATGATAATTGTTCATATTTTATTAGGTTTTTGATATTGGAATGTTTGTAATTATCCATTCTATATTGATGGTGGAGAATTATAAAGATTGATTCTTGATAAAGATCTGACCTAACATATATATTGTCTATATTTCCATCAAAATCACACATTAATTTTCAAAAATAGGCTAAAAAATTTTAATACTGGCAATCATGACTTTAAAAAAGTATACATTCAGCTTCCTCTTAATGTTTAATCAAATTCTAACAAAAAATTCCACTCACAAACATCCTCCAAAACACAGCATAAATACAACCCACTTCATCTTTTTCTACCAACTTTTCCACAAATCTTCTCTCACGGTTCCAGTAATTGGAATGAAACACAAAATCAGCAACAACCACAAGAATACAGCATTAATTGAACACTGTAAAACTCAGAATACAAAGAACAAATAGTCAAAAGTCATTCACCAAGATTTTAAATAGCATATTCATCAAAAAAGACTTTAAAAAGCATTCTGACTATTATACATCTAGAATTGGAAGTGCAATAGTCAGTTATAACTAAAAGTGTCAATTGGGGCTGAATATGGAATCTATAACCCATATGAGTAATGTGATGCAAATGAAAGTGGTATACATTCATATATATATATATATATATATGTATGTATTCGTACAGAGAGCTGCAGGTATTCTCATATATAGATCTTAAAACATAAACCATATATAAATAAAAACAGCATTTTCACTATAAGGAATTTTTAAAGAAGTCCACATTTGTAAAAGAGTCAGCTGTCTATAATTTGAATCTATATGGAGTTTATGATGTCCAAACAAAGCTTAGAAAGAAATTTGCATTAGAATACATTTTGTAATGCCTTAAGGTTAATCATATTCAGGTTGAGCTAGCATATGCAGATTTGATATCAGAGACCTTTCCAATAACCATTAGAACACAGAGATATGAAAGATGAAAAAATTATAAGATTTCAATACGGTTGGCCAAACAAACTATATTGACAAATGATAAGATTTACCTCACACTTTTAATCCCAAGCTGAAAAAGATTTTCAAATCCTACTGCTCTCCCTCTTTATATATGTTCCCAAATAAAAATATCAAATACATTGAAGAAATTTACTGCCCCCCAAAAAATGATAATATATTATAATAAGCCTAAACAGGTTAGAATTCTAACCCAACAAATTGCTGTTTTATTATTGCTATGGATATAGAATTTCATTTATGTACACGATATAAAGGTAGAGGTGAGAATTTGTTATTAACGAGTGTAACTTGTTTATTAGCATATTATTTACATTATAATTTTTACATAAAGTAAATTGCCACCCCAATATAAAAGGAGCATAACAAAAAAATATAGCCCCTATTAAAGTTTATTATAGAATCACAATAACACGTTGCCTTTTCTCTTCTTGTTCTTTTCATATTTTAGCATTATAATACTATACCATAAATAATTTAGAATCTTGTAAAGTGGCATGACAAGTTGGCTAAGGCTTTACATGTAGCATGACATAATTACTATCACACTTTTTTTTTTTTTAAATTAATTCCCTTATGCAATCAGTAAAAAAAATTAATAATAATTCCTTTATGTTTTCATTTTGTGGTTTCTTGAACAGTTTTAAGTAATTTTTACTTTTCCTCAATCTAATGACAAAAACCTAATATGTTATTTAGGAAACTAGGAAAAAAATAAAATAGCACATTGAGAAAGACCTTTTAGACGTGGTCACCCTCCTTTCCTTTTTTAATTATTCTTTACTTTGTTCTTGGTGGAAGACAAATACGCAAATTTTTTCTAGCATTTCATCTAAAATTTTTATGACTATTTCCACAATATCAAACACCAATCATAATATATATATAAATAGATACCAAAAAAATATATTAATTATACACTAGAAATCTTATATATACATTTAATATAATGGTCAATAGCCTGTCTTTCTTTCTTCCATATTATTTTATATTAAACAGTTTCATTTGGCAACTGTTTCTCACTTTATAATGAAAAATATATGATAACATGGCTCATGAACGACTTTATTTTTAAAATTTAAAATTTTGATATTTTATTTTTTTATTTTTGGACTAAAATTTATTATTCTTAAGCCTAAGTGATAGAATTAGAATTCAATCTGATTTTTTCAAAATTCAGATCGTCATAATTTAAAGCTATATGAATTTTAATTAATAATCGTTAGTGCTTACCAGTTACAACACTACTGTGTCTTATATTATGGAGTTAAATTCAATTGCAACTTTTAAAATTTAGTTTAAATCAAATTTAATATTTTAGATTTTTAATAATGCATACGCAGTTTTTGTTAGAATATATAATAATTATTAGATATTTTATTTGAAGTATATATGTTTTTGTGAATAATAATTGGACAATTGTATAATAGTAATTATATATGCTAGTAGAAAGTATACATATATTCTCAGAAGTCTAAAATGTTAAATTTAATTTAAATTAAATTTTAAATATTACAGTCAAAATTAATCCTATATTATAATTTGGATTATAGATTTTAGAAGATTCCAAAACTGCCTTGAGAATATGAAATCAACCTCTCATGGAGTTGGCCCATTATGAAAGTAATATGGAAACTATACATTAAAAAACATAGTTTTTATTTGAGAATCTGATCTTAACAGTTTAACATGCTTTAAATTGACTTAAAATGGATAGATTTTAGAAAAATCGACACCACATAGTGTGCATGTGTATATATATATATATATAATCAGGATCTATAGTCAATAAAGTGGTATATGATATTTGCTAATTAGAAAACCAAATAAAACTATATATTCTACTTTATTTCAATATTCCTACTCCTACACTTCCTACATGGACAAAGAAAAAAGGCTTTAATTTCTATCCGAAAATTGTTTTAGTATTGGTAGTATGACAAATAGCACAAAGTTGTGAATTTATATAAATAAAACAATTTTTTCAAAATTAGATTTATTTCTTTATCATTTAACAATATAATACTAAACTATAACACATACACATGTGTTAGTTATTTTTTTTCCGCTGAATAAAAAATAACTTATTTACAGTAGAATTATAGATCCAGAACATATTTAATGAGTGAGTCAAACATATATCTTTTCAACTTAATAAAAATCTACACTAAAAGTCTAAATTTATTATTTATATAAATTTTTTAATAAATTTATTTATTATTCTACAATTTTTTTTATATATATTTATAATTAAATATATTAATTATAATAATCGAATATAAGATAACAAAAAAAAATGCTGTTAACAAAAAAGTTTAACTCATTTTTTTTTTTTTGAAATTCTTCAATAAATATGCTATTACTTAAAAATCTCTAAATTATTAATTTATAAAAGAAACTAAAATAAAATAATTTAATAAGATATTTGAATATTCAATATTGTATTTATTTATCTTCCCAACCTCTCCTCACAAAAAGCAATCTTTCTTCCTCTTTGTTTCTTACTTTTTCTTATTTTCTTCAGAATTCCTTACGTTTCTCTCTTTCTTTCATCGCCAAACGATCACATCTCATTCCTCCTCTACCTTCTTCTTCCTTACCTACTTTTGTTTACTTTTTTGTCACTGCTTCTCTCTCTCTCTCTCTCGCTCGCTCGCTTATTTGCATGAATTTGGTATTCAATTCGTTTTGATCGGCCAGCGAAGCTAGGGTTTAGATTTTTTTTTGGGTGTTTTGGGAAAAACCCCATTAGAGAAAAGAGGATGGATTCGGAGGATGAGTTCGATATGCACGACGCGAACGAGGATGATGACGATGACAATGACGACGACTTTTATAGCGGCGGAGACGACGATGCCGCAGCCGCCATGGACAGCGACGAAGCTGACGTTGCCGATTACGAGTTCATCGATAACGACTCTGATGATTCGGATGACATCGCTTCGCATCGCCACCAGGTAGGATTTTCTATTATTAATTTTTTTATCTGTTATTTTAGAAGTATATTATAAATTTTAGTTTTTTTCCCCTTTGAAATAGTGTGGGAATTTTGATTATGCTTCGTTTTGATGTTGGGTTGTCTGAATTGACTGTCTATGTTTATTTCTTTTTTTCTCTGGTTGCGTGTTGTGTCTGAAAGATTCAATTTTTGAAGAGTTTGCGAATTGAATTCTGCTCAGTTTGTGAAGAGTTGGCAATTTTTATGTAATCAAAGTCTTAGCTGATACTTAGGGTTTCCGTTTTTATCCAACTGGCTAGGAAATTTTCTTTCAAATTTTTGGGCGAACATTCCTTTTTTCCCTTCTTAATTGTAATGATCTTTTTTTTTTTTTTT
>QANX01005653.1:107182-123776 GCA_003254975.1 Ochetophila trinervis
TCGTTGGGTGGCGCTAGATGACTTTTTTTTTTTTTTTTTTTCTTTTGGCCGTGGGTTTGGAAATGACCAATGAGTTGAGAGTTTAGTCAGTCAGTCTAAAATTCTAATATCCTAGCAATTCTTATGGTTTTTATTTTGCACTGCATTCTAGCAGCTTACACGTTGACATGTAATTAATGATATGATTGTGAAGCATTCTGCTTTCTAGCTTGTAAAGATGTACTTAGGGCGGGCTTGTTGGTAAGAAGTTAAAGAATAGAAGATACCAAATGAGATATTACTTTGATCTTCGTTGCTTGATGTCTTTGTTTGTTTGGTGGTTGTAATGAATGTACCTTTCTGATTTATTGTCACAGCAAAATTATACTGTTTTGAATGAAGGAGATATCCATCAACGTCAAGAGGATGATATTATGAGGATATCTACTGTGCTTTCCATATCAAAAGTTGCAGCTAGTATACTGCTCCGCCACTATAATTGGTAAAAAACTAAAAATTCTCTGCTTATTTCCTGTACTTTTTATTTTTCACTAGGCTGCTCCTAGCAGTGATTATTTTTGAAAATGTGTAAATTTTGTAACTTTTTTTTTATCCTTCATGTTATGTTTGATTATATCTTGTAATTTTGTGTATTACCTTAATGTTGGTGAGGTTTAGGTTTTGTGTATTTTGTTGTTTCTATGATCTAAAGAATCAATAATTCCTTTCTATAAATAGGAGTGTCAGTAAAGTACATGATGAGTGGTTTGCAGACGAAGAAAAGGTGCGCAGGACTGTTGGCTTACTGGAGAAACCGGTTGTTGGCTGTCCAAATGTTAGGGAAGTAAGTTTTCCATGCTTAGGGTATTCTTTGATTTGTTTGACATTTTTGCTCAGAAGCTGGTCATGCTATTTCAGTATTTAAATGCTCCATAATACCTTATGTTCTAGAATTTTAATTTCACGTTCTTACTTTTTTGACAGCTTACTTGTGGGATCTGTTTTGAAGCCTATCATCATGATAGGATGTATACCGCAGCATGTGGTCATCCTTTTTGTAGTACATGCTGGACAGGTTTGGTCCATTATTACTTTCTATATTAATCTAGGTTACTGTAAGTTATTTCGAGTTAAATTCCTGATTGAAAGGCTTGATTAACTCTTGAATATTTTGCCATTGTAAATATGAACTTTAGTGCAGAAATTTTATGTGGCATGTTTTTAACTTCTACAATTAGTTCCATCAATATTCTAATTAGAATACTTGACCGGATTTAAGCATTAACGTGTTGAATTTGAGGAAAATGGTAATTACATTGTTTGGTTGTGTCAAACCTTTCTTTGTTCTTAATTCTTTGGCACTTATGTAATGCAAGGGTAGTCTGACTTTGGTGGCTATACGTAAATGGACAACCTGTGCAACAACCAACCACATACCATATAAACTTTTAGAGAGTTTTGAATTGTCTTGATGTAATTTTCTATTTGGCTTTAGTCCATTGCTTGTCATAAAACTAGTATGTTTGTTTTGTTATTGTCTTGTTTACTTAGATCCTTTGCTGCAGCATTTCACATTGCAATATTATAACTCAAGCTTGAATGCCTGCTTGGTAACCTTCTCAAAAATTTATTTTACAATTTTATAGTAAAGAATTGTGAAACGTAAGTAGCAATTTCTGCTAACTAGTTCTGTCAATTTACTCTTGCAAGGAGTTAATTAGCTAATTCACAAGTTTTGAGATTTTTTTGAAAATTTAAAAGATATTTCTTGGACTGGCTAGTTGAGTTGTTGGGAGTTTTGACTTTTAGTATCATTGACCAAGTATGATGTCATGTCAGAGTTGTGCTTTTTCTTGTGTTCAAGGCAGTTAGTTAGCACTCATTGTAGGTGCTCATAGGGCTTTTGAGTTAAGTGGTAAATAGTGGAGCAAGAAGGAATAATAAGACTGAAATTGCTTATACTTTAGTGGCTTACAGATTTTCTTTATTCCTCAGTATAGGTCAGAAATGGGATTATTAAAGGAAAGTGATTGATAGGTTGCTTTTCCGGATTGCTGTTTATGACATGTTCATTTAAAGTGTTGTAGATTGGAATCCTATGTGAGCTTTGTTACCTACCATAATTTGATGGAAGACCCTATTCTTTTCAAAGTTGTGGTTTCCTTTATGCTAGTTGCTGTTAGTTCTGTGTTATGTTAGCAGTGTCTGCCTGCACAGGATTCTTTTCTTGTTATGTCATTTAGATTCTAGATAAATTATAAGTCACTCTTGTACTTTTCTGGAGTTTTTTGTCCCCCTCTTTCTCTTTCTGGTAAGTAATATATACATATATTGAAATGCAAATGGAGAACAGAGCTTTGAAGAGAATGAGAAATCCTCAATATGCAAGTCATATAATTTATTCTGTGATAATACAACATTATTCCAACTCAACTTTAGTAATGCAACATTTTGTATGCTCTTTTGTTCCCCTTAATCATCTATTTTATGTTTTCTTTATGCTGTGATTTTTATTAACATGATCATTACTTTATCTACATTTGACTTGTTGTATATCTCTTGGTTTGGTTCTATAATGACCACTGTCATGCAATATTGTGGATGAACATATAAAAGCGGAAAAGGGTTGAATAACTGCAATAAGCAAAGGTTTAGAAAAAAAAAAAAAAAAAGAATGTGTCTAGTTTTCTACTAAAGAGTTGAATTGCTTGTTGGCTAAAAAAGGCAGTAGGAAGGTGCTTTATAAGAAATTATTAAGTTTCAATGTACCAATTTGACAATTTGATCATGGAAAAATAGTGTTCTTGTCATTTTTCATGAATGCTACAGAAACTACATGTTCATAGGACATTTGAGAAATTCTTTCAATTCTGTGGTGCCAAAAACATATGAAGACCAATGTGTTGAATCTTGTGAGACCTGTGTTCTTATTTGATGATTTGCAAGTAAAGTTTATCTAGGTTTCTCATTGCACAACTTCCAATTTATTTTAATATCTTGAATTTTGAGTCTTTCAATGTTTTTATTATCTTTTTCAAATTATAATTCACTTGTAATCTAGGATCTATCTTTTCTTTCTTCTAGGTTATATTAGCACAGCCATTAATGATGGTCCTGGATGTTTGATGTTGCGATGTCCTGACCCATCTTGTGCTGCTGCTGTTGGTCAAGATATGATTTGCAGTTTGTCTTCTGCTGAAGACAAGGAGAAATATTTCCGTTACTTTATTAGATCCTATGTCGAAGACAATAGGAAGGTAATTTCCAATTTGAAACTTCAACTAGTTATTTATCCATTATTTCAAAACAACTGCTGTATTTATCCGTCGTATCTTTTACTTGCTTGAAGTTAATTAGTTTCCAGGTAACTGAAAATGAAATATGAGCTATTCAATGTACACTGCTTAGTTAGGATCAATGTTCAGTTAGACGTTGCATCCATAACATCTTCCTGTGAGATACTTATGGACATGAATAAATTTGGACATTGAGGTTGACCTGGTGATATTTTAATGACTCATATATGATCTGCTATATTGCGCTGGAAGCTTGCATAATTTTGCTTGTTATATACCTCGCTGGAATACTTTATTTATGCTCTTTACTAGGTTGTGCATTTTTGCTGACTTTAAAGTATCATATATTCTCCCCATTTGTTGTCTCCATTACTTCTATCTTCATAACTGTTCTTTTTTTTTTCCTTTCCTTTTTTTTTTTCAATTTGATTCTGCTCACTAACATTTAGTTTGTGTTGTCTGATGTCAAATCAAGCAATGACTTAGATATTTGTATGTTGTTTTGTAGACCAAATGGTGTCCTGCTCCAGGCTGTGAGTATGCTGTGGATTTTATTGTTGGAAGTGGAAGTTATGATGTTACATGTTGCTGTTCATATAGCTTTTGCTGGAATGTAAGTTTATCTGAATGATTTTAGATTGTGTTAATCATTCAGTGAATGTTCAAGTTTTGGGGAATATTTTACATGAATATTTGGTATGTGTATATTTTTTTTCTCTTATTTTCTTTAATATATGAACACTTGTGGATTTGACCTTGCAGTGTACTGAGGAGGCCCACCGTCCAGTTGATTGTGGCACTGTTGCAAAATGGATATTGAAGAATAGTGCTGAATCAGAAAATATGAATTGGTATGAAGAGATCATGAATCTATGGTCATTTTATCTTTCTTATACATATATTTTCTTTTGTTTCTGGAGAGAAGCAGGCTGTGATGAACAATATAATGTTCTCGCTCTCAATATGGTGGGTGAAAGTAACCAATGTTGGAGTAACATGGCACTTGACCTAGTATCTATGCATTTTTTTGTTAGTTTCTTGACCAAGGTAACCCCTTGTCTGCCCGTATTAGAGCCTTGCTGATAGCATTGCAATCTTGTCATCTTGATCTAAATTGGTGCCAGTTGGCCAAGGTTATTGGTACTAGGATGGCAACCGTTATGAAATTAAAATTGTTGCTTAAATTAAATTTATGTGAACAATATGCTCTCTAACCTACTTGGGTGTGTTGTGTACATGCTATTATGCCAATGATTCAATTTTAGTATCATAGTGGCCTTGCAAGATTTATTTTTACTTTTTGAACATAAAAGTAAAATCATGTTTATGATGAATTTCAGGATATTGGCTAATTCCAAACCCTGTCCGAAGTGCAAACGTCCAATTGAGAAAAACCAAGGCTGTATGCATATTACTTGCACGCCACCCTGTAAATTTGAGTTCTGCTGGTAAGCTTATTTAGAACATTGTCTCACTGAATATGGAATTACCTTCTGCTTGCTGAATTGATGCATGCATTCTGGGAAAGGATGGTTACGCGCATTAGACTTCTGTTATAAGTTTATACATACAGTTGCCAACTTTCATTTATTCATGTTTTTTCAAAGATATTATCATATATTTTCTTAGTAGTGTTATCTACTCCCTAGGAATAGAAAGTTCCCCCTTGAAGAAGTTTGTTATTAGTGCTTGGTTTAGCATAATACACACACACGCACGCGCGCGCGCACACACACACACCCCTTCTGTTTTCCTTCCCTTTTACAAGAAGAAAGCATTTTTGCTGCTTTTTTTTTATTTTCCTTAATGCTGTTAATGATATATGGTTTCAGGCTTTGCCTTGGTGCGTGGTCT
The DNA here is from genome assembly GCA_003254975.1 of Ochetophila trinervis. NCBI lineage: Eukaryota > Viridiplantae > Streptophyta > Magnoliopsida > Rosales > Rhamnaceae > Ochetophila > Ochetophila trinervis. The sequence goes on from QANX01005653.1 coordinate 112,312, forward strand.
GACCATGGTGAGAGGACAGGTGGGTTTTATGCATGCAACCGTTATGAAACAGCAAAGCAAGAGGGAGTGGTATGTTAATTAATCTGCAAGTTCTCTGATAGTATGCCTTACTAAAATATACTTGTACAGTGTTCTGCCATTGTATTTAAACAATTAATTAATAATTTTACAGTATGACGAAGCAGAAAAACGAAGAGAGATGGCCAAAAACTCTCTAGAGAGGTATACTCATTATTATGAAAGATGGGCGACCAACCAATCGGTATGTTCATTAATTCCCATGTTAGTGTCAACATATGCTCGTATTGTTAAGAATTCTTGTGACTGTGCTTGTGATTTTCAGCTTTGCAATTAACTTTTTATATTTATCAAAATTGTGTTAGGATTGGTTTTATGTTCCAATGAGAAACTATGGCATATATATCTGTGTTTCAGTTTCTACATAATTTGACTGGAGTTATCTTGCTTATTGTTTCGGAATATGTTAACTTAGATTAAGGCTGGTTTCTCTTTTATGAGTCATTTTGCATCTACTTGCTTATTTAGTCATGTTGCTTATTGTTAGTAAATAACTGTACATAATATCTGTTTTGCTATCACTTGTATACACTTTATATTCATTATTTCTTATGTCTTAAATTGGAGTCTCAACTTTTTTCCATCGTGATTGCAGTCTAGGCAAAAAGCACTTGCAGACTTGCAGCAAATGCAGACTGTACATGTAAGCAAAATTTCTTTAATATCCGCTTCTTTGTTGGTTAATGGTGCTGTTGTAGTTTATTCACAGGGTAATCAATTAGAGTATTATGTGTTTAATGAGCTTACTGCCTCTATTCCAGGATATATGGGCAGCATTTTTTCTGTATGCTCATTTCTTCATTCTTATTATTTTTAAGTTTAAATGCACTTTAGCACTTATAATAAGAAAACTTTCAATCTTTACCCTCACATATAAAATGTTACAATTGAGACCCTTAAGTTGTACATCTAAGATAATTAGGGACAATTCAAAATGAAAATTAATGGAACTTGTAGAAAGAGTCACTTTGTTGTAGGCGATGATAATTGCACAACATGCACTGCATTTTCTTCATTTTCGTTCATATTAATCCCCAGCTAAGGTGGTTCTTAATTGAAATAAATATTTAATTTGAGGTCTTAAATAAAATTCTAACTTTGTTGGCCAAGAATGAAATTTTTACAGGCTATTAAAATATATTTAACCCTTATTTGTTTGTATATGAAACCTTACAAGAATAATACTATGAAGCTTAGATTAGTTATGTGTAAAACATGCTGAAGCAAATATGCGATGCTTCTTGGTTGTATTGTTTCTTTATGATAGTTGAAGTTGTCCTTGAAAGAATAAAAGCTTTTGATTTTGTTCCAACTCAATTTTACTTCAAAACACACTGTTTTCCTCTTTCTGATAATTTTAGGTTTAGAATAATGGTATTTTTTCCCTTTTTTATTTTATTTTTATTTTTGAGGAAGTGGGACAACATTTGTCTGTCCTGTACTTATGATTTTATTATTTATTTAGACTTTTGATGTTAATTTAATATCGTAGCTTGAGAAGCTAAGTGACATACAGTGCCAACCTGAGTCACAGCTGAAGTTCATAACAGAGGCCTGGCTTCAGGTAATAACCAAATTCTCAACTCTTCCCTGAAAACATGCTACCCTTTTATAACTCTACTCTGTTTTCAGATAGTTGAATGTAGGCGTGTTCTAAAATGGACATATGCGTATGGATATTATTTACCCGAGTATGAACAAGGCAAGAGAGTGTTCTTTGAGTACTTGCAAGGTATGTTGTTTCCTCAGGCTTGAAGCAAGATTATTTGATCATTTTGCTTTCTCCCAATCACGTACTCTTTGTGCAGGTGAGGCAGAGTCCGGGTTGGAACGCCTTCATCAATGTGCAGAAAAGGAGCTACAAGTTTACCTCAATGCAGAGGGCCCATCAAAAGACTTCAATGAGTTCCGCACCAAACTTGCTGGACTTACCAGGTTCTTACTTAATCAAAAATTTTAGTAGGAACTCTTTTTTTTCTTGATGCTATTTTATATCATTGGAAGTTACCTGTTCTGTGTTATTTATAACAACAGTGTGACACGGAACTACTTTGAGAATTTAGTTCGAGCTCTGGAGAATGGTCTATCAGATGTGGATTCGCATAGTGCCACCTGTAGCAGGGCAGCTAGCTCAAAGAGTTTGGGAGGTACGAGCAGTAAGGGTAGAGGTGCAAGGGGCAAGGCTACATCATCGAGATCAAGTAGTTCCAGTAGAAATATTGATGATTCGGGCCATTGGTCCTGTGAGCATTGCACCTTTGCTAATGTTAAGACAGCTACTGTCTGTCAGATGTGCCATCACCGCCGGTAATCTCATTTCTTTATGCAAATTGATCTACCTGGAAGGAGAGGCCTTCAATTTGCCTCTTAGGCTTGTGGTTGATTGTGGTGGTGAAAAAAAAAAAAGAACTTTGTTGGGAGGAACTTTCCATCCGTCATTCGTCTCTGGGATTATGAAGACGGTTGAAATAAGGGAGGGAAGGTGGGAAAGGAGAAAGAAACTTTTTATTTCTTACGACTTTTGTGTTATTGGAACATGTAGTGCTGTATATAGTTGCTGCTGGTGGTGTTTTGTCTTTACTCTTGGCCGTCTTATTCCATGCAAATGCATTCAATCTTATTGCCATTTGTTAGTTACCTATATATCTGTAGCAAGCTTGAAGTGTTCAAGTGGGTTGTAAGAGTAAAAACTAGTTGGGGACAATAATCTGAATTGGCCCCTTCATTAATGAAATAAACTTGTACTATTTCATCATGGCTCAGTCAAATATTACTTTATCTTATATTTTGTGTTTTTCAGGTTAGAAGTTTGTTTAATACTAGTAGTTTCAGTTATGTTTTATATATATTTTTTTAAGAATAGTAATGTTTAATATAAGCTTTGTTTGGTTCGGTATGTTTTATTTTATTTGTGCTTGGACATATTCTATGTTATGTTCTATGTTATATTTGCGCTTGCAGCTTGTCAAATTCAATTGAGAGAATGAAGGATAGAAATAGTAGATTTGAATGTTCATATTTTCAAATTTAACATGAATTAATCCATTTTATCTGAAAAATCTAAATTTGATTTAGTTTAGATTATTATAATGTTGGTAATATTCTAAAAGACCAAGTTCCAACCATGTAGAAAACAACTTCAATTTTACTATGGGTGGTTTTTTAATAATCAATTCATAATAAAACGAAGGTTATGCATACTAAGCCATAGCAATTTTTTTAATTTACCAAAAAAAAAAACAGCAAACTTTTAATTAATTCGTTAATATTGGTAACATATATATTTCAAAAAAATAAATCATGCTATATTATAATTCAAATTTACAAAAATATTTCAGGAATGACTAAATGCTATATAAATCATGCTATATTATAATTCAAATTTACAAAAATATTTCAGGAATGACTAAATGCTATATACCTAAGTTTGAATTCATACACCCATTCATCAAAAACTAAAATAAAATAACATAAATTTGTCCCCATAACATGGCCATAATTGGTGCCTTCTTTTATTGCCAATCAAGCACACTACAGCAAAGTCTTTTACCTTTTTGACATTTCGTACATTTGTTATTATCTATTGGATCAGAGTAATCATGGCGGAGAACAATATAAGATTCCAAGAACATCATAAAAAATCATTAAACCAGATCTCTGAATCATCGAGTTCAAACATAAACAATCAAATACTTGTATGTAATACAAAATCATTTCCACTACGTATTGGTACCCAAAAAAAAAAATCAAATCAAATCCTCTCTAAGATTTTAAGATTGTGAAACTAGACACCAACACTCACAAGATCAATACAATAACATTTAGAACAAACTATTTACATCTTTTCTATCTGGAACAAAATCAGGTCGAGGGAAGATATCTAGAATTCATTGGTCATTTCCAACTCCTAAGATCCACTGTGCAAGATGAGTCAAATGTGGTTCTGCTTGGGAACTATTGCTTAGTATTGCTCCAAGACTCTGAAGCTCCACGTTAAATTCCCTTTCAAAGCTGCTGCAATTTTATAAGAATCTGTCTGAGAGATATGTGTTTTTGTGTGTATGCAGTAGTTTGTTTTGAGTATCACTTTAAACTTACAGAATAGATTCTGTGACATTTGTGTTGCTGGAGCTTAGTTTTAGTGACTGAGATGTGCTCCGTGATTTATATTGCTTGGTCTTTTCTGATACAAGCGAACCATCAGATGGTTCCTCTATGTTGGGAACATCAATAGAAGATGATATCAACCACTGAGTTGCCGCAGCATACTGTAGGCAAAGTGATTTTAGCTTCTCCACCTTCTGTGTTAGGACATTCACCGTTGAGAAATAAGTATTTCATACATTTCCAATAAGCATCTTTTCTCTAATCAGAAGGATAATTCATAGTCAAACAATTTTAGAAACTTTAATCAGAAACCACAACATCATAGAGGGTTCTAAATGACACTCAAACCAATGGTTTGAAATTTGATGGTACATACTATATTATTGTTTGTTGAAATCATCATTCACAGTTCAAATGTAGCAAGATTTGTCAGCACAAAGGCTTTAACATAACGCTGTATGAATAATGAAGTGCTGGATGTGGTTCCCTTTCCTAGGGATTTTATGGGTAAACAAGGGAAAACAGAGAATGAGCTTCATCCTCGCAAAAAGATGACAAACACTGCATCACTTCTAAGGCTCAACCATAAGTATTTACCAATTCCTAATTAGGTATGTATATCAATGGACATCCTAAGCGTTCAGTAATAGGTGACTATATCAGCAATTGAAAGCTAAATGTTAAGTAGCATCCAGAACTAACCTTGAGTAATTCAGGCAAGAGAAGCAAACACTCTCTCAGGCACTTGTCAAGAAAAAAGTCATGATGTTGGATAACCTGCTTCACAAATTCTCTTTTAAGACATACACAAACACTGGCACATACACCCATGCACTGACACAGAAAATTTATTGGAGAAATGCTTTTTTTTTTTCTTTTTTCTTTTTTTAAATTTATCAAGATGTTCTATAAAATGACATTCTCCCTTTCAGCCAAAAGATTAAATTCTGTAAGTGGAAAACCAGACCTCATCTATGCTCTTTGCAGTCTGAAGTCTGTTATGCATCACATGCCAATTTGGCTCAAGAACCTGAAACAAATTTTATTTTAAAAAACCAAAAGCCCAGTAAAAATCCCAATATACAGAGAAAACTATATTTCAAGAAAAATAAAATCCAAAAATTAATTCATCTCAAGGGCTGTGTTCGTTTTTTGCTGGTCACCAGCATAGGATGAAACCAAAGATGCCATAAACCCTGCCAGAACATCATAAAACAGATACCTCATACACGGATGTCCATTTCCTAAGTGGCAAGTAAATTCCCTATCTCAAAAGGAAAAAGTGCATAAAATTAGCTGTTAATAGCACAAATAACTTCAAGTTATGGTACAAAAGATGGTAAAGTAGGTGTCTATTGCAAGTATGAACTCCAAGTATCAGCTTCAACAGTTTCATGTGTTCCACTATTTTGAAGTGTCTACGGACATCCGTATTATGTCAGACTTTGTTTTCTGTTCACATGGGCACTATATGGCTAGGAAAAATTTAAGTTAAACAATAGCAACCAAAAATGATGATATTAGTGATTTTACAAGAACAAAAAAGTTGAAGCAAGAAGAAGTAAGCTATAATATTATTACAGCCATGACATGACCATCCAAGAAGGGAACAGCCAATAAAAAGAACAAAACATTTGGTAAGATAAAACTTGCCTCAAATGTTAGATAATGTAGAAGGCTGTTAATAAATTTAAGCATGCTACGACAGAGCAGTGATGATCTAGGGATGGCAGTACCACGCATTTTAAGGCTACGAACACCCTGCAGATGCATATTTCCTTCATTATAAACAGGAAGAGGAAAGCAGAATTTGGCTATAAAAAGACAAGAAATTCAAGAACCCACTTGGTGTACTTGCCATGCCCCACAAAGCTGGCGATCCACATGTTTACAGTGGAAAAGAAAGCGAAAAATCAACTGGTACTTAGTTAAGGCTTTTCGAGATATGACTATAGACAATGGCCACCGCACCTGAAGAAGAAGAATAAAGGAAACAAAGAAAGAAGACACAAATGATTGAGAATGAGTTCATCATTGCATCATCTGCACATGCCACAAGGACAGTGTCTTTGATCAAAGACACCATGTGAAATACTTAAATCTATCTGCTGCATTACTTAAACAGAACGGAGGAAATAAAATAGAGAATTAAATTTAACTCATATTTCTGTATAACTTTTACTAATGAAAGTCAAACTCCTTTGTCTAATTATACTACTTGTCAGGCTACTGTCAGAAGTTTTAAAAAAGGACATAAAACCTAGGACTATTGAGAGGAAGGAGGGGGAACAAACCATAAGCTGAGACAATGGGGTCAGCAAGTTTTTTTATATTAATATCACACACAAGAACACACTAGCAAAGGGAAAACAGATATGATAATAAAACTAGAAAGAAAGAGCACACACCTTGTAGCTCAAAGAAAATGTCTCAAGGCCAGTTACACTCACTGGTTCTTCTAGATCAGTTCCATCAGGAACAGTCCTGCTATTTCCAAGATCTTTGAGTGTTCCTAGTCTTTTAAGCAACGAAGATGTTTCCTGTGAACATTGGATTAGTGCAAATTCAGGGAACTTCACAAGTACAGGAAAGAAGTAAGAGTCAGCTGTTTACCACGCAACATGTTAAGTCCTCATGACAAGGATCTGCTGCAGCTGCTGTGGTACGCAAAGCAAGGTCTAGCAAAGACTATTTAGCCAAAAGTTGTTTCAAATCTTAGTCACTTCGAAATCTGCTAAGATAATGAAATGTTTTGAATGAAAGGAACCTGATTATGGTAAAAGATCAAACCTGTAGCTTCTCCACAGAAATCTCATCAAGCTTTTTTGTAAGCTCATCCCGAGCTATATCCATAAAATGAACCAAGAAATCACCCTGTAATAATATGTACCACCATCATTTCGCGCTTTTTAATTTTAATAGCATAATTAATATAACAAAAATTAAGAACAGAGAAACTAGCTTCCACCATGGAAGTTGAACTGCCTTTAAGAAGAAGAATCACTTTCTTCTTTTGAGCAACTTTGCTGTCAAGTTTCAATCAAGACTGATGATCACTCGATAAAGCCTTTTAGCCCCAAATGATGATGAAATTCAAAAGTAATACCACAAAAAAGAAATACACATGCTATGGTTCAAAATTTGCAATTGCACAAGCCAATCCACATGAAAAAGCAATATACCTGATCAAGTAGAAGATAGTGCTTTATAGATCGCAGTTTTCCCATCAGATCATACTACAAAAAGATGTAAAGCAATTGACACGAAGATAACACCACACTAAAATTTGTTTGAGATAGAAAACTCAACAGAAAATAGAAGAAATAGATGGTGAGATATACTGAACTTACCTTTTCCTTGACGAGATTTAGAAGTTCATTACTGGAAAAGTCATAAGCAGCTTTTATACATTCAAGATAGTGATGGTTCGTGCCAAAGCTCATTAACTTTGTATTTTCTGATACAGGAACCTGCCAGAACAATCCAGTCACTAAAATTTTACAAGTAAAACCGCATGGATAGCACTAGGATTTCCTTTTATTTTACAACAGAAATAACTATAAATAAATATAATTGAACAACACTTTTAAGAGATAAATATAATTGAACCTGAACATGGTGCCCACATTCTCTCATGACATTTAGATATTTTCCTGTGGTCAAAATTGTACCAGCTATATTTGCAAGGAAGCTAGGAATTCCATCCTTCAGACTATAACGTTGTCTCCAATATCTAGCATCATAATCTTGAGTGAGGCTCTCCTGCAAAGTTAACAGTGAACAGTGAACACCATAGCATAAATTTAATGTCCTTATTATTGTGAACAAAGTTGATATACCTTTTGAAGTGATTTATTCTCAGCAATGAAAAATTCTCCATAAGGATCATCAATCACCCCTTCATAGACCCACCTAAAATTTTGTTTACAACAGTCAGAATGAACTGTTAACAATGCTTAAAAAGATGGCCAATGAGACTAAGCAACACCAATGTCCTTGCACATGCAAACTTACTAACTTAGATCTAAAACATAGATCTGAAGTCATCTTACATTCTTACTATTAGGTTCTCTTCTAAAAAAAGAATGGACAGAATTCCCATGCAACAAAGAGCAGATCCTGAAATTACATGGGATAGGTTCTCCTCTCTGTTATTTATGCATGTTTGGCACCCTTTTAATTTACTTTTTGTGGAACTATATTCCCTTTTGTACATCTATTTAAATATTTGTGTAAGAAAATATGGGGTACAAAAACAAAATTCAATGTGGTTTGCATAATTCCTGGGGGTGGAGGAGAAGCAACAGCATTAGAACTTGCAAAATAGTGATAAATCACCCTATTTTAAAGGATAAAGATGTTGTAACAAAATATAAGGCAATGAGAGGTCTGTAATTTCTCAAAGAAAATGATAAATCACCCTATTTTAAAGGATAAAGATGTTGTAACAAAATATAAGGCAATGAGAGGTCTGTAATTTCTCAAAGAAAATGGAATTTTTCAAATAGAGTGAATGTTAATGTAATTTATCCAAAAATACATGACAGAGTAAAAGAGCATGTGTGCACAAACTGCCATTTCTATAAGCGTCCCTGTTTTAAAGGTCTTCAAAGCAAAAAAAATCGACCTTGACTTTTATTAACTAAGAAGTAAATTAAAACTTATTTTATGACATGTGCACTGGGAATATTATAACATATGCAAACTGCACAACCAAAGAACAGCTGATGACTTGACAGTATATTTGCAAGACTACCTCTCTAATATGCCAAGGTAAGCATTGCTAGCACATTGCACCATCTTCTCTAGCAATGACCTAACAGCATTATCACCAGCCATGGCCTTAGCCTGGATATTTAAACGGCAACATCAGTTAAAATGTGAAACAGATGGAGTGAAATTTGTAATTACTACTGAAGAACCCAAAAGTAATGTGTATTTCTTAATATCTTGACAAATGTTAAGAGACTTAAGAGCCAGCAAAAAGAGTGACCTGGCTCTGCAAGAGGTTCAGAACTGCAGAGCCTGCAAAATTGTTAGCTGAAGCCTTCTGTATCACAGTGTATAATGCTTGCATGGACCCCATCATTGGCTGCAACATAAAGCAGAAACCCTTTAGTAAACATTCTAAAAATTGATTAATCTGTTTAAGGCGTGCTCAAACCTGGCAAAAAAACCACAAGCCTTGTAGGGAAAGTCTTCCAAGCCGAAACTGATGCTCAAGCTGTGCCACCATGGCCTGGTAATCCTAACCAAAAAGTTGGGAGGCTTTCAGTGAGGCTAGTAATTGCATCAGCAAAGTCAGACTATTCAGTTTAAGCAAAAGTGTCGTTCTTGAAGTAATCAATTAAACATAAACCAACCAGTACACTTTATTTTACACAATAAATGTCAAATCCACTTTGATTTTCTTTTGATTTCTTTTCATTATTAACTTAGAAGTAAAAATAGATTGTAACCAACAATAACGTCAGACCCACATTTGGCTGGTTCTTACTTTCTCCGATAAGAGAAATCACTTATTCCAATTAAGATGCATGCATCAACCACAGGTCCACAATAAAACATCAAAATATAAAATTGACTTACAAGACAAGAAAACATACTAGAAGGAGTGCTCTTAGTGCAGCGGCAAAGGCATGATTAACTAATCCATTTTTGAATTGAGATCTTGATTCAACAAAATGATTGATCAACATAAAGCTCTCACACAAAGGAAATATGCGCTTTGCCAATTCCTGCAATAGCATGTCTTGATCAGCTAAAACAGCACAAAGCTGATGCTCGCTAGTCAATTCAGTCACGGGGAAGGGGGGAACCTTGATATTTTCTTTATATGCATGATCATAATATTCATTTTTGTAGATGAAGTATCCAACCTTTAAGGTCATCGACTCTGCTTTCCTCCTTTAAAATTCCAAATACTCTGTATGCTATTTAACCGTTTACCACAAAAATTTAACATAACTAAACCACAGTCAACCTATCAATTTAATTAGATTAACCGACTTCACTCAGGTTTTATTCAACTGCCACACAATCTAGAAATTTGCTTCATTAAAGCTATATTACATTTCAAAGAAAAATCAATGCAGTCCATCATGCCCAAGTCTGAAACAACTCAAATCTTCAACTAAGTCCCACCTGAAGTGCTAAATCCATGGATGTGTCAACCTGAAAGGCAAAACTATACTCCTTTCCGCGAACCCTTTTGATGGAAATGTACCGTCCTTCAATCCCAACCAATGCAGAAAGCAAATCATCAATAACAATAAGTTCCTACATATCCACCAAAAACAATCCCTATTCTTTTATTTACAAAATGCACACAAAAAACTGGACTTCGAACCATGGTAAATTATCTAAACCAGAAAAATAAAAAAATCTCAAAGCGAAAAGACATTTTTACCTGAACTGCAGCATTGTAACAGCCTATAGCCTTTTCTGATCCCAAACTGCCATAAATTAAAAAAAATAATAATAATAATTATAGTATAATATCAGCATTAGCGAAATGTTCTTCTTCATTTTTTATTTTTATTTTTTCAAATTATCAATTTACATTCTGAAACTTGTTATTATTAGCTCATCACTCATCACTACAATATAACACAGTGATAGGAAACTAGTGCAAGTAAAATGTAAATAAAAGAAAAAAAGTAATAATAAGAATTTCGATATTGGTACCTAAAAGAATCAACGGAATAACCCTTCGTTTCAGCAAAGCGCGAAGTCGTTTTGTTTTCCTGAATCAAATCGAATCCACATTTCCACAACATAGAATTATTTAAAAACCTCAAGGAAATGCAAGCTATTATAAAATGTGGAAAAACCAAACTTTTATACCCCAAAACTTCAAAAATTAGAATAAAACCCAAAATGCAGAATTCAAGAAAGAGAGAGAGAGAGAGGAATGGAACCTGGTGAAATCGACCGGTTAGGAAAGGCCTCTCGGAATTCCAACGAGGGGTCGAAGGGCACGTTAACGAATTCTCCATCGCACACAAACCACTGAGCTCCAATTGAATCGCTTAGATACCTAAACTTCCTTCCTTTGGGATTTGGTGGAAAAAACAATCAAGGAAAAAAAGAGCCAAAGCTCTTCTTTTTTTCTTTTTTGAATTTTGCTTCTTCTCTCTTTTGTGGATCGGGTTGGTATCAACCCGACCCAATATATATCCGAGAAATCGTACCAAATAGCCTTGCAACATGTTTCCACTTTTCACAAATCTTCCGTGCTATATTTTAGTTCTATAAATTTATACATTAAATTTTTAAAT
>QANX01005656.1:0-27583 GCA_003254975.1 Ochetophila trinervis
TCACTTAATTAATTATTTAAAAAAAATTAAATAAGTGTGTTTTCAAAAATAAAATTATCAAAAAGTGATTTATATTTTTAGTTAAACACTATAAAAAAATGCTTTTATCTAATTAAAAATAAATTTAGCCATTTTAAAACATTCTTCATTTGTATGTGCTTCTTGAAAAAGCACATTGATCAGAAATATCATTGTTTGAAGATTTAAAATAGCAGTTTCTGAAAAAACTGTCAAACTGGCTGGGAAAAGTGTCAAGAGCATTTCCAATGGAATGTGAATTGCTAAAATTAATATGTCACATAAGTAAATATAGACATTGTTTTTAAAAAATACATTCTAATGGTAATGTTTAAAATGAATGTCAAGCTGACGTGGCCTAGACATTGTCAAGGAGAATGTCTACTTCTGGAGGCTCTGTCAGACATTGTCAAGTTGCCTAAAAAGTAAAATTTACTTTAAAAATCTAATTTGTTCAAAATTTAAAAATACTTAATAAAATATATAATTAATTAATAACCATAAATAATATTTGTGCACATTACCATTGGAGAACAATTTTTAAATTGAATGTGCATTTATGCCACATAAATTTAGATAGTGTCTATTTTTATGCCACATATATAGCAATCCATATTCATCATTGGAGATGCTGGTGCTTCCTTCTGACTTTCTGTTCTAATTTAATTTATCTTTAACAAAAATAAGGAGATGGGGTATAATAAACTGGTTGCATGTGAATAAAAAGAAGGGACTTTAAGAAAATAAAATGAGCGCGTAAGAAAATTTTCCAGAAAGCTATAAATGCGATCGAGAATAATATATGGAAAATAATTAAATAAGGAATTTTAAATAATAAAGTCAACCAAAATATAAAGAAAACGAAAACTTGCAGATATGTATTTTTATTGATTTTGTTATGATAGTAAAAAATAAAATAAAAGAAAAATCCAATAATCTTTGAGATTAATAATTTGTCAACAAAATCTAGCTATATATGATGTAAACAACTTTGGAAACGCTTAAAAATAACTTCAAATTGTTTTTAGGGTTGAATACATACACTAAAATTCAATATCAAAATAAAAAACGCTATAATTAATTTTCAATACTAATTCCATATTACTTTCTAAATTTTTTAATTTTTATTTTATTTTTACTAAATTTCTAAGATATTAAAAAAATCACTAAATTTTTTTCATCTATTTTTTTTTTAATTTTACTATAATGTGCTAAAAAAATTATTATGATCTTTTTTATTCTATATATTTTTTCACCATGAAATCTTTGTTTCCATACTAAATTTTTGTTTCATCTTCTATAAATATTGCTGAAAAACATTTAATCATAAAATTTTGTTACATCATAAATTTTCTTCTCTAATCTTTTTATCCTAAATTTGCTAAAAAAAATTAGGCGCACGTAATTCCATTTAATGAAACTTGTCAAAATTTATTCCAATTGGATTGGATTACAATTTAAAAAAAAATAGAGAGTATTAAGTGTTGATATTAATTATAGTAATACCTCCCATTTGAAAAAAAAAAAAAATCTAAAGAAGAGTACTGAAGTAATTAAATTTAACTGTTCATTTTAAAATGAATACAAATTTCACAAATAATTAACTGTTTTTTATGGGATCAAATTAACATTAATCGTTTTAAGTGTTATTTAATCTACCAAAATAAGGATAACACACTTCTAATTTTTTCTCTGCTAGAAGCATAGCGCTTTTAAAAGTCCTAATTAGGCAGGTGAATGAAGCAAGCTTGGACATTTTAAATAATAATTGGGGTCTTGGCTCTTTATATCTCACTTTATTTAGCTTTAATTTCGAAGGTTGAAGGACCTCGTAAGGTGACTGAATTTCGTCCTGTAAGTGTTTGGAATGTTTTACATAAAATTATTGCAAAGACTATAATTGATCGACTGAAGGGAGTTTTGCCATCTTGGTTATATCTAAAGAACTTGTTCCACCAAACAAATTTTAGATAATGTGATTCACCAAAAAAAAAATTTTAGATAATGTGAATAGACACCCAAACTGATCGTAATGAATATTTTAGGAAGCCATCAATTAACGCCAAAAGAAGGATCATATATATGGGTCTCTCATCAATTAAAATAAAAAGATATTATAGATACGTATCGTTTCTCTCAAATCACACACAATCTTAATTATTAGACGATAGACAAGCCCACTTGCACACGCCATCGAAAACTCTGGATTTGCTTTCAATTACCAAAACGTGCTTCTGCCTTTTACTTTAATTAATTACTTAATCAACGACCTTTATTTATTATTATACATATATTTTTCCATCAAAGGCTCAAGATATCGACTTCTATTTGATATGTAATAATATTTATCTTCTTTTATTCTTTGACATATAATGATTTATTTTTTTTGGTAAATTTGACATATAATGATTTAATTTTTACTTTGAAAATGCATTTATAATTAATATTCGTTTCTTTTGAATTAATTTACTCATATATCCTCTTCTTTGTCTTTTTTTTTTTTAAGAAAAATAATTGTTGCTGGGCAGAATAAATATATATATATATTACAAAAAATGATGTCACTTAAATAATAAAATGATTTAGATATGGATCGTGGGAAGCATTAATAAATTATAATATATAATAGCATTTTCAAAATGCAAAACGAATTCAAGATGAATTTCCTGTTGAGAAAAACAAAATTAAAAAAGAGAAATCAATTTTTTTTTTTTGTTTAAAGAAAACTGACAGTCATCCAAGGCAGGCTATAGTATATCCCTTTCAAAAGAATTGAATTAAACAATATTATGGAATTTTTGAACAATAGTACCAATTCATGAGAGATTGTTTTACACATTTTATAAATATATGTTATTCAATTTATAAATTAATACCATCACTTTTTTTAAATAATATTTATTGTAAGAATAGCATAATCTACTTTATAAAAAATATTGCTAAATTTATAAACAATGTTATTCATTATACAGATAGTTTAGGGGCAATCTTTTTAAGGGGTGGGATTGTAAAAATTCATAAACATTGAACTTGTAATATTAAAAATATCTGCAGTAAAATTTTTTATTTAAGAAGTTTTATTGAAAATTTTAAAAAATATTACTAATTATAAATTAAATATTAAATATTACATATTATAAATTAAAAATTACTTGTGATAAAAAATTATTAATTATAAATAAATATTATTTATTATAAATAAAAATCAGTTAAAAAAATCATAGAAATTTTTAAAGATTTTACTATAATTTAATTCTATAATATTGTGAAGAACTTTTGCATACGGAGACTGTTTCCATGAGAAACACAAGGATTGATGCAATTATTCATAAAAAAAAAAAAGGATTGATGCAATTATTCGCGGAAAGTGAGATTTATTTTGACATGGCCACGTGGGCGAACAAATTTCCCTGAAAAGAAGTGAATAACTATCTTATTTTGATGATATTATTTTTAATGCTATTAATTATAAAGAAGATCAATCAAATTATTTATATTATTTTAAGACCCATCATAATTTGCTTTCCAACTTTTCTCCTGAATTATTTGTTGGTCAGAAGACTCAGAACGGAGCCTTTATTTATTTTTCGTATGCAATGCAGGACATAATGATGATGCCCAATTTTACCGAAAAAGAAAATATGATGCGCTGCCAACTCTGAAAATTAGCTACTTTGTGCAGGTTAAAATAACTAATAAAATTAGGCTCAAGATTTGCAACGTGGAGTAATTTCAAAAGTAGATTATTAATTCAGAAAAACATTTTATTTTAATGTGATAGTTTTTCTTCATATTTAATCTTAATTCTTAATAAATCCCATATTTCAATAGAAAAAAAATACAAAATTTATTGTTGTCGAAAATTTGATAAAATGATTTTGACCGTAATTTTATCGCTATGTAAATATATTGAGTAGCTTAGTATAAAAATGATACTAAGATAAAAGACTAAATAAAAATTAGAAGCTGAAAGACTTTAATATCTCATTTACCCTAATCTCTCATGTGTAATTTTTATTTTTCACTCATATATACTTTTATTCAACTATATAATGCATTTTTTATTTAGAGATTCTAACTATATAAATACCACAATAATAAATACAATGTTGCTTTTGAGTCAGATAAGCCAAAAACATAAATATGATCAATCGCCAAAAGGAGCATACTATGGAAATGAATGGGTGGGGTCTTATCCTGAAAAAGAAAAAGCTCGAATATTCTTATTCTGTGCGTCGGTGAACCTAGAGCCAACCACACTTGGACAAATAACTTTCCACTTTTGCAATAAAATATTTTGGAATGAAATTATGAATGATAGATTGTCTTGATAAACGAAGGGTGGCTCTCAAAAACCCATTTGACATGCTTAATTAGTTTGTGTTGGACTATATTATTTTAAACTATTTTAGAGCGTTAGGTGAAAGTGAAAGCTATATATGAAGTTTTTATGATCAGGATAATATGAATAGTACTTAATGATTCAAATTGGAAAGTATAATTCACTCAATTAGTTTGTCATTCACGTTTGTATTTAAAAAATTATAGATTTAAAAGATCAAAATGAAAAAAATTTCTTGTATTTTCTCTTTTTGAAATTGATCAAATTGTATAATAATCCGAATTGAATCTTTTACTTCCAAATTTAATAATAATAAAAAATTAAAACTAAAGTAAAAGATGAATATTTTATTCATTTTTGTCTAGGCAACTAAAGTTAATAGCTATTAGCTAAAGGTCTCAAAACTCTTACGTTAGATCTATCACACCATTTACACACTCATAGTCTCGCACGTGGTATGGTGTGGGATTCACAGAATGAGTTGCCTACCATTCTAAAAATTTGAATATTTGGATCATATTCAAATTTTTAGACTTTGGTGGTTGTCTCTCTGTTGTTTACAGCGGTTTATCAGAGTATATAATCCAACTGCACTAAAAGTTTTTGAAAATAATAATATTATCTTGTGCTTGATATAGTATTACAGCTGTAGATTTTAAATTTAAAATTCAAAACACGTTATAAATTAACTTATAGTCCGTGTCTCTTTTTTATGAGTTTTTTTTCAGTTTATAAATTCGAGTATATAGTTCAATTCCCCTTCACTTCTACTGCATTGTGGCCCATAATTTTTCTAGTGGATTATTTTAAATTCAAACCTTCACATCACCTATATCAATAATATAAAATAGAAAAATCTTCTTAATTAAAAGATTAAAAATATTAGAGAAATATGATCAAATATGTCAACATTCTGATTCCGCTGATTCATTTTACATAAGAGGAAGGGCAGGTGGATTAATTATTACAAATATTATTTCAGTTGAGGAGGAACATCTTCAACCAATAAGCAGAGTATTTGAGGTATCTTTTCAAATTGTCTTTGAAATCAATGAAAGTGAGGCCAAACCTAATGGTGTAGCCAGAACCCCATTCGAAATTGTCATGAAATGCCCATACATAATATCCTTTCACATTTACACCCTCCCTGCAGCCAAATATTACTAATATTAAAATAAAATATTCCTTAATTTGGATAAATAAATATAGCAAAACTACAAAATTGCTTAATTATATCTACCTTTTTCCTCATACAGAAATAATAATTAAGCACTCACTTGATGGATTTTGAAAGATATAGGAGATGCCCATGGAGGTATCTTATCCTTATACTATCCTTGAGGGCCTCCTTCACAGACAGTGTGCTATTATTTGCCTCAGGAACACCTGCAACATTATTAAATGTTTTTGAATTAAAGACAAAAGAAAAATTTCTTTTAAATTTTTATTATTAAAAAAAAAAAAAACAATAGCGAAATCAAAAAGATCTTTTAAATAATTGCATAACATTGGGTCCTATATAAGAAATGATTGGTTTACCATTTTCAGTAATATAAACTGGCGGGTTCTTGTATTTATCCTTTATATGCACCATGAGTTCTCTGATTCCTCTTGGCTAGTCAAAAAGCCAGCTCAGAGCAGTCTGTAAAACAACCTCAATCATTCATACTTTTCGTGTTAATAAAATGGGCATTAATTTATACCGAGGTTACATTTATAAACATAATAAAATTATGAGAACTGAATTCAACGCTATTGTTATCATAAATTTAAATTGATAAAAAATAAATGGAATTAAATTATATATTTTAATATTTATTTTATGTATAAACTAAAATGTAGAAAGAAGATAAAATTCATAGAATAAGTAGATGAATGAATGTCGGTTGAAAAATAAAATTTATGAAACAAAAAAGTTTAACATGTAAAAAAAAAATCTATAATATAATATTAAATTATAATTCAATATCATTGTTGTCATAAATTTAAATTTATAAAAAAAAAAACTGAAATTAAATTATATATTTTAACAATGAAAACCTCCTATTTTAAATTAGGGCAACTAAATGAACATTTTCGTACGTACACAAATTAATTAAGGAAATAAGAGTTCCCTTTTCAGACAATCCAAAAACAAAGTCTTACTAATCTTTAAACAAAGAGTCTGAAATCAGTTCCATACCACCGATGTTGAAAAAGAGAATAAAATAAAAAGATTAATGAAAAAGAGAATAATAATAAAAAAAAGATAAGTAGAAATAGGCGTACCGGTTCACCAATAGGGACTCCATTTTTGTGGGCTGTGTCAAATAAAGTGGAGAGTATTTTTAAGTGACAGAGAGAGAGAGAGAGAGAGAGATGGTGATATATGATTTAGAGGATACTCGTAATAGTAGCTCGAATATCAGTGAAGAAGCTATGCTTGACAGGATTGGAGATTGTTGTGTGTTGAATATAATTTGCTGTATAATAATTCATGCCAAGAAAATCAATTGAGCCTTTTAGAGTGTTGGATTGGGCTTTAGTGAACTTGGGTAGCCGACTTCCCAATATGGATCGCATTGTTGGGGGATAGTCACCATATGTAATAGGATGCAAAAACCTACCATATTAATCACTTTGAACAAATTAAATTAAGCACTTAATTAGGGATTTTCAAATTAATTCTTGATATATACAATATGTTCACTCACCATCCTAATTGAATTCCAAGGCTCTAGAGACTGCCTTGCGGTTGGCATCAGTATTATATTTAGGTTCAAACAATCTCGTCACTAATGTTATTCCAATTCTTCCCTTTTGAGATGCCTGTACAACGTTTTAACACAAAGTTCGATATTTATTAGTAACATTAGTACCAAATATTACCAAAAAAAAGAACTTTTGAGGCTAAAAGTGATAAATTTTGTAACAAAAAGTAACTCTTATTGCAATGTACATTTCTCTTTGTAGCTGTAAGTGTTACTAAAACCAATTGGGGTATACAAAAGTGCAGGAATGCTGGAGAAGGCGCCTTCATGTACCACCCAGAGTCCGAAACGGTGTGTTTTGAGAGCTTTTGGTCCGTTGGGTCAAAATTCGAGCAAAATAAAAGGAATGAGATTTCAGTCAAAATTGATCTTCACGGTCAAAATTAATTTCAGCAAATCAAACGATGAGTTTTGAGAGATGCTTGGGTTTCTTCCTCCTTCGTGCTTTTGTTTCAAATTTTGCCGACGCCATCGAAACCCTAGAAACCATTCGCACCCTTCGCACCACCAGGGAAACAGGATAAACTGTTCACACTTTTTGCACCAGAGAAATCAGAGAAACAGTTCGCACCAGAGATCGAAAGCCCATCTGAAAAAACAATTCATTTTTTCCACATTTCGCATCAGGTATTTACTGGTTGACTCATTGTTAGATCTTGGACCTCATCAATGTATATAAAATCCATTTCATCACCCCCATATCTTTCGCTTCGGTGTCAAAAATTGAGATCAATTACAAAATCAGCAAGATCATATTCACCATTCTCCTTCATTTTTTCATAACTCATATATATATATATATCATATATTATATCTCTCTTTTTCTTACTTAAACAGGAGGCACGTCCCTCTGACAGTAGAACATAGTCCTCGCAATTCAGTTTACCATCAATTGCTTCCATGGATTGCAAGCCACCTTTACTATATGAAATTATCTCAGTAAATACTATTGAAGGATCAAGATTCTTTGACAACTGGGAATTGAAATAAGGCCAATATGATGAACTGAACCTCTCATAATTGACTTCCTTTGTCCTTAGAATGGTTTGTAGCATAACCGATCTTGAACTTCGCATTTGACAATTAGAAAGTTCTGGTACATTGAGGAATCTTTCAAAGTATGAGTTATTCGATGTTCCATCAAGCATCATTAAGAACTTATGGAAGGTTATGACAAGAGGGTATGAATTGGGTGGAATATTGACAAACGAATCTGGTATATTCTTGAATTGTATTTCTTCATCATCAATATAGTCCAAAACAGTGGAACTGTTTTCATATGCAGATCTTCCACCACATGCAAAACTAGGAAAGTACAAAGTAAATATAGTCAGCTTATATTATCATTTATTATCATAAGCAGTTATGCACGTGCTTTTGTTAAATTAGTTAGTAAGTTGGTTAATCTGTTTAATCTCTTTCTAACTAATGCTTGCCACGTAAGAGCACTGGATTAGTCATTATGGCTCTCTGTTTTTCTACGTATAAAACAGAGGCTATTAGTCTCATAAATGTAACTTTATTTTTATCAATTTATGCAATAAAAAGCTCTCAGATTTTATTATTCTTTCTTGTTCCTTTTACTTTCTTTTACTTTCTTGCAAACCAAACACTTTAGTTTGTTTCAGTCTTCCTTTTTTTCAGCTTAGCACACTTTGATTATGAGATCTTAAATGCATACTTACAAAAGTAATTGATACAGATGAAAAAGAAGAAGGCAGTTATTAATGGCCAACACAAAAAACCTATGGCCCATGAAAAGCATAAAAATGCATAAATTTTGTAGCATGGATCGGTAAGCAAACATTATAAGCAAATAATCTATGACTGAAACAGTTCGCACCCTTCACATTCTACAATGCATATGCACGGGAATGTGGATTTAGGAAGATGGAGAATGGTGAATATGATATTGCTGATTTTGTAATTGATCTCAATTTTCGACTCAGAAGCGAAAGATATGGGGGGTGATGAAATGGATTTTATATACATTGATGAGGTCCAAGATCTAACAATGAGTCAACTAGTAAATACCTAGTGCGAAATGTGGAAAAATTGAACTGTTTTTTTAGATGGGCTTTCGGTCTCTGGTGCAAAGGGTGTGAACTGTTTATCAGGTTTCCCTGGTGGTGCGAAAGGTGCGGATGGTTTCTTGGGTTTCGGCAGCGTCGGCAAAATTTGAAACAAAAGCACGAAGGAGGAAGAAACCCAAGCATCTCTCAAAACGCACCGTTTGATTTGCGGAAATTAATTTTGACCGTGGAGATCAATTTTGACTGAAAACCCATTCTTTTTATTTTGCACAAATTTTGACCGAATGGACCGAAAGCTCTCAAAACGCACCGTTTCGGACTCTGGATCGTGCGCGAAGGCGCCTTCTCCAGCATTCCTGTACAAAAGTGATTAGTACAAAAGATAAAAAGAAAAATATATGTTTTTTTGCCGCTAAAATTTTTGTAACAAAATTAAACACTACATATTCATTTTTTTTATCGTAGCAAATGTAACTACTGGGACTATAATAATTATACAAATAAATAAACATACATGATATTTTTCCTTGTACAATTTCACAGCAGCTGCATGAGCAAAAAGTAGATGATGGCCAACAATATAAGGTTCTTTGGCAGAGTTTCCGGCGGTACAATTTCCGACATAGTTTGAACATCTACCAGGCGCAAAACTACCTCCATTGTATCCATACACTGTAAAAATACTTGGTTCGTTTATGTTGACCCAATTTTTGACCCTATCACCATATGTTTTGAAGATAAAATCGGCATATTCACGATAATCTTTCCTGTTATTTTCAGTTCCACATAAATTAAAATCTTTAGTTTATATATTGGGATAAATTGATTTTGATTAGTCATGATAGTTAACTTACACAATCTTCTCACTAAGAAATCCACCATATTCATCTTCAAGAGCTTGTGGCAAATCCCAAATGAAGAGTGTCACAAAGGGTATAATTCCTGCCAAATAAAGAAAAAGAGGAGGGGGGGTTTATCATAGTTAGAGATTTTATAAGAGTAATTAATCATTCAAATTCTGGACCAGATTTGTTTAGTTGAAGAATATTAATGGGCTTGTGAGATTTTAGGGAAAAGTAATTGAATTAGTTGTACCATTTGAAAGGAGCTCATCGATTAGATTATGGTAGAAGTGAACTCCTTGTTGGTTTACTCCCCCTTTAATTTTTCCAGCTGCAGACAAAGGAATATTTGACCAAAAAGTCTCATTTTACATAGTAAAATTAGATGGCTGCAATAATCAAATTAGATTCTTGACATCTAAATTGGTCCCAACGAAAATGTTTTTCATGTGGAGCTTATAGAAAATGTGGTCATCTTACTTGGCAATACCCTGGACCACGAGATGGAGAATCTGAAGGAGTCTAGACCAATCTTTTTCATCAGTTTAATCCTCCTATTCGTTATAATACGATAATAATTTTGAATTCGAATTTTCATATATACATATATAAAATCATGATTTACATATTATATATATAATATGATGTAGG
This sequence comes from Ochetophila trinervis, assembly GCA_003254975.1. Classification (NCBI taxonomy): domain Eukaryota; kingdom Viridiplantae; phylum Streptophyta; class Magnoliopsida; order Rosales; family Rhamnaceae; genus Ochetophila; species Ochetophila trinervis. The sequence goes on from QANX01005656.1 coordinate 10,637, forward strand.
GATTTACTTTGTAACGGTGATAAAAATCATCAGCTTTGACACCTGACCTTCTATCTGAAATTTTTTCTGCCATGCCATCATAAAATTTGTCAAATACACGGGAATGTAAATATATATATATATATATAGTATTTTTATAATAAGGATATTTTCATTATAATTAAACAAAAATTGTCACTAAAATATATTTTTAGTGATATATTTGAAAATATCATCATTAGAACTGAATTATTAGTGACAAAAATGTAAAATCTGTCACCAATAACATATCATTTGTGACAGCATTATTTTTAATAAAATAAAAATATTTTTATTTTATAATTTTCCTATATATATATCATTTTCAACCAAATTTGTCAAGAAAGAAAATCCATCAACTGTGGATCATGATATTAATAGAGATATTGGAGAACAAATCAAAAGAAAAAAAAAATTGCATATATATGCTTTCCTTATATTCTGATCCATTTTAATTCAAATTTGAAATCTTTAATTTTAGAATTTATTAGGTTTCGTGAAACTCTGCCAAAATTATCAATGTGCTATAATGATGATCAATCAAAAGTACCTGAAAAAAGCCTGGTTTGACCCTCTCGCTAGATCCCTCTTGGGCCCATAAGCAGGTCTTTTTTTTTTTTTTTTTTTNAAAAAAAAATACCTGAGAAAAAGTAACTAGCTATATATATATATGGATTAAATGGAACACTTTGGTTTACTTATATTCAATTACTTGGACACTTACCAAAAAATATATTCAATTACTTGGACTTACCAAAAAAAAAAAAATATTCAATTACTTGGTGGTAGCTAGCTAGCTATAGTTTATTAGCTTTTGGTAATACAAAAATATATCTTGAAGCATAAAGAATAACAACAGCTGGAATTTTGACAAAAAAAAAACAGCTGGAATTCCAATAGCAAATGAAATACTATAAACTATAGAAAAGTTTCAACTTTTTAATCAATTCAACTTTTTAATCATTCATGGCTGTATATATATACACACACACACACATATATATACGTTATTTGACAATAATCAGTACTCCCAATATTTAAAAAAAAAAAAAGGAACAAAAAATTAAGTTCGGAAGTTATTCATAAACTAATGTAATATCAACCAAAACTTAGAGAATATGGATAGAGACCTGGATGTTTTTTAGTGAAAGTATCCCAAATACTTGGTCCTCTTCGATATAGAAGTGCAGCTCCTTCACACTGAAAATTTATGTCGAAAACAAAACAAAGTAATTAATGATGATAATATATATTATTGACAATTAAAGCCATGTTTTGCTCTTTGTCTGCAATATAGTGCGAATCCAACTTAATGAATGAATGAATGGTTATTGAGAAACTCCGATTCATGATATTGAAGGTTCAAACCTGGTAAGCTGCAGAACCAGCTCCGAATACGAAATCGGCTGGAAAACTGCTTCTGTTAAATGGTATTGAATAATTACTCAGCTTTACAGCTTCAACAGTGCTTGCCAAGGCAAAGGCTAAAAAAAGGAAGAAGAAGAGGAAAGGACCTTCAATTGCCATGTTTTGTTTTGGTTTTTTATTTTTTTTATTAAACATTAATCTCACATCTTCATTTATATTATGAGTCTATGTGAAGTATAGGAGGACCAAAAGTTCTCCTATTGGACAGCTGAATTGCCAATGTGTATTAGTGTTTAATCAACGTATGGGGAATCATTAAAGTAACCCTATGTCACTACAAAAAATTTAGGCTACAGCAACGAAAATTGAAATTACAAATTAATTTTTGTAACTGAAGATATCTTTTTAGTTTTGAAAAAAAAATTCTATGACTGTTTAAAAAATATGTTATTTTCAGTTACGAAATGCGAAATTGTAACATGTTTACGTAACTAATGGGTCAATTTTTCAAAAAAAAAATTTTCATCCAAAATTTTAAAACCTACTATTACAAATTTTTCATCTTTGTGACTAAATAGTATGAGTTTAACTGGTCAACTGATGAAATATATACAGTCACGAAAATTATTTTCGTAACAGAAAAAAATATATTTTTTAAATTGAAAAATAAATAAGATAAAAAAAAATAGTCCAAAACGGCACCGTTTTGGACCCTGTTTTGGGCGCACCGTTCTATCTAATTGTGCAATCCTTCTTAGATTACAGAACATTGGCTATCATTCCAAGTCCTCCAAAATCACCGGCAATCCTTCAATCTGGTTTCCCCTCTCTCTTCTAAAAATGGGTGCTTGGTGTTCAAGGTGAGTGAAATTCAGTCATTTTCTCGTTGGGTTTTGAAATGGGTTTTGCTCACTTGTCCATTTTCAGATCTGGTTCTTGAAAAAAATAGCTCCTGGGTATTTGGAGGTTTTTAATTCTGGATTTTCCGTTTCAAGTGTTGCAGAGTTTTCGCTTTTTTTTTTTTTTTTTTTTTTTTTTGTGTGTGTGTGTGTGTGTGTGAGAAAATGGCTCCTAGATTGAAATTTTCCAATTTGTGGGCAAAGGATAACCAGAAAGGAACACCAGTCGTAGTGACAATGGAGAATCCAAACTTCTCAGCCGTGGAGATTAACGGTCCTGATGATGCATTCCGACTGGTTGAGAAAAGCCGAGGAAAAAATGCCAAGCAAGTGACATGGGTTTTGCTTCTCAAGGCTCATCGAGCCATGGGTTGCTTCGCTTGGCTAGCCACGATCCTCTGGGCATTGCTTGGCACCATTAAGAAGAGGTTAATCTATGGCCAAGGAATAGCTGTAGACAGTGAGAAGTTGGGAAATGGGGAAAGTTACTGTTTAGGGTTATGAGAGTGTTCTTAGTAACGTCCTTGGCCATTCTGGCTTTTGAGGTTGTTGCTTATTTTCAAAGGTTGGCATTATCTTCCTTTATTTTGCTTAAACTTTCATTTGCTTTTGTTGCTTTCATTTCTTATGTTGGTATCTATTACTTCTGGTTAGAGGTAATTTCTGTGTAAGGGACTTGTTTCTAATTTATGTACTAGCTAGTTGCTCTCATATTTAATGGAACTGCTAGTGTTTAGAGAATTAAAGCCCTTGAAGATTCTAGAGGCTGGCTAGAAAGAACATCCATTAATCTAAATGTCCAATTTCATCTTCTTTAACGATGTAAAGGTAATATTGGAATTGTTTCTTCCATTAATCTGAATATCCTATTTCAAATAGCTTATGCAGAATATGTTATGTTATGTAGAAATTAGCCTTTAAAAAGAAAAAAGGGTAGTGACTAAAGTACAAACATGTTAAGAGAATAAAGGGACTTTCTTCAGGAGGATTTTACCCTGGGTTATTTGCTTTGATGCAGACTACACTTTAATGATTTGAGATTTTTATTTTTATTTTTTTTGTAGATTGTCTCCTTGCATTCCTTTGGAATTATGTTTCTACGTTCAAAATATACATAAACCTCAGGTGCTTTGTGAAGTTCCCAAAGTCTTATGAAGCTTACAGGAAACAACAACATCGTTGGCATTTTGGTCTTATGCAACTGTTTAGATTGTGTTTTCCAAGAATTATAACTTCTAAGGTACATTTGATGCTCAACTTGATTCTTAGCTATTAATAATTTAGAATATTTATTAAATGTCATGAATTCTTTACTTCTGTTATGGGATAAATATTTAGAGATTTGCTTTTAGTTAATACATTTTGAGCTAAACATTGAGCTTTGTGTGTGTGTCACACTAGTTACTGTTTGTTATAGGTTGACAAATATGCTCTGAGAAGACCTGCTTTCTGGGTTTTTTCTTAATGCCTATCAATACCTTCAAACTCTTTCATTATCCATATTTTCTTTCTTTCTTTGTTTCTTCTCTGGCCGACCCTTTTTCATGTTGGTTGTTTTGTAAGAAACCCACTTTGGCAGTGAATATTTCCATCCGGGTAACAAGTTAGAATATAGTGGGAATTGAGATTCTTTTTAAAACCTCATTGTTTTCCTTTTTGCTTTCTTGATTCTTTTTTTTTTTTTGATTGATTTTATGGTTTTAGATTGTTGGTTTTGNTATATAGATAGATAAATAAATAAAAAAACCAAATTCATGCACAACTAATTGTGGTCATTTTCTTCTCCTATGTTGTTTGGTAGAGTACACCAAGCCTTACAAATCTGTGATCTAGTTTGAAAGTATTAATCTAAGGGGAAAAAAAAAACTGTTTAAAAAAAAAGGGGGGAAACATTAAAAAACTGATTAATGTCTTTAACAATATGAAGTTTTCATTGAGTTTTTGTTGCAGTACCAGAAGATGGGGATTTTATATGGGAATGTGATGGAGAAGGAACTTCAACAGTACCAGCACTACAAAATCTCATATTTGCTTTAGTAATGAACAACTATTTCTCTGCTTGAAAATGGGTATTAAAGACTCCATCCTCTACTTGTTCTGGTATATCAGTTTATAGAATCAAACCTCTTTCCTTTCAATTTCCAAATCTTAATTTTACTTATCAATATCTCATCTTCTGCTTCTTTTAGACTTGCCATTTTTTATATTTTGACAGTTTGAAAAAATTAACTCAATCTTGTATAGCAGAAGCTGTCTAAACTTGAGTAGCAAGTGAACATCACAATGTTAGTCATGTCATTTTCTATATTCTCTTTAAATTATATAATCTAGAGAAAAGATATCATAGTTTTCTTCAACATGTTTTACCAATACATCAGCTTTGTATTTTCTGAAATTACATTAATCCATCAAATTTAATTTATGTCGCAAAGTCACACACACACACACACACACACACACACACACACACACACACACACACACACACACACATAGAGGATGATTCTAAAATAAGGATATTTTTATATTATTAAAATAAAAATTATCACTAAAAATATATTTTTAATGAAAAATTTTAAAATATTGTCATTGATAGTTTATTTATAGTAACANATATATATATATATATATATATATATATATATATATGTACACACTCAAAACTGAAAGCTATGATTTTCTTTTTTAGTGACGAAACTGTCACTTAAAAAAAAAAATTAATGACAATCCAGACATGCGGATAATAGCATCTCCATATATGTACACATATAATTTAATGAAATTTTCACATATATATTATGTGCGTAAAAATGTATCAAAGTCAATTGTAATTTAATTTGATGGTATTTAATTATATGAAAATATAAGGGTTTGTTGGTGAATAATTGTTAAAAAAAAAAAAAGGATGTGATATTGTGAAAGAAAGAAAAATAATTGTTAAAGGGTGTTCTTCTAATTTCTCATAATACTAAGATTTTTATGAAACATTGTTAAAATAAAATAAAGGGTGCTAGACCTACTAAATATAGTTTCCTCCCCTTATTATTATTATGCAATTTTGTGCTCATAATAAGAATATTATAACATTTCCAAAAGAATATAAATTACTAAAATTAATATACTACATATGCAAATATAGATATTATTTAAAAAAAAAAATGTTCCAATGGTAATATTTATAATGAATGTCAAGTTGATACGGTTTTGACATTGTCAAGATAAATGTTTACTTTTAGAGGTTCTGTCAGATATCGTCAAATTTTCAAAAAAATAATTTTTTTTTTAAATTAAATTTGTTCAAAAACTAAAAATACTTAATAAAATATATAATTAATTAATAACCATAAATAACATTTGTGTACATTACTGTTATAGAATAATTTTCAAATTGATTGTACATTTTATGCAATATAGATTTAAACAAAATCTATATGAATGCCACATATACAACAATCTATATTCTCTATTGAATATGCTCTTAAATCACTCACAAAATTTCTACCTCAAAATTATGGATTTGGTGTAAAAACGTATCCATTTTAAGTTTATATATATCTTGAGTAAATTCTTACAACTTTATAGATTGATTACAATGAATTTTGATGGATAGGAAATTTATAATGTCAATTTCGTAATTAAAATCAAATGGAAGGGTTCATCTTGACCGAAACCTAGACTAAATAAATTAGAGGACCGAAGAAGTATTACAATTATATTTCATTAATATAACAAATGTTTAAGCGAAAAAATAAATGCATAAACAAAATAGATTACAAAAAACAAACAAATTAAAAAGAGACTAAAAGTTCACGAAATACATAATTGTTTATTAAGAGACTTTGAAGGGGATTTAAATAGGAAAAAACTTTCAGAAAAATCATAGAAGAACCTGCAGAATGATTTATAGTGGAAGTTAGGGGTGTGCAAAAAAACCGACTAACCGATTAAAACAACCGATCCAGTCCAATCCAACCTGATCGGATCGGTTATTTTAGTATAATTGGATTGGATCGGTTATGAAAAATTAAAAACCGAAGGTCGGTTCGGATCGGATCAGTTCAGGGTGTTAAAAACCGACCAAAACCGATCCAATCCAAACCGACCACTTTTTTTTTTTTTTAAACAAAACATATGAAAATTAGTTTAATATTATTAGTATGTAGGCTTTGTTATATTAGCTTAAATTTAGAGTTGGATTATTCGATTATTGTATTAGTATAATAATTTTGTTTTAGTTTAATATGTTTATTTGTCATGTTATTTTTTTAATCATTTATGTGTTAGGTTTTGAAAAAACATATAATTTTTTATGGATTACTTNAAGTTTATAAAAAATAAAGTGAATCAAAAATAAAATTTACATTTTAAAAAAAATGAGTATAAAAATTAGAAATAATAAATACTTACATACAATAGTGGTATTCTTTTACTATTTTCATTAATTACATACGTAAACTCAATAATAATTATCAAAGTTATTTGATAAAAATAAAATATATAGAAACTAGGAAATGTTTATTAAATATTAGCTTTTCTCCTAGTGGACCTGTCATTGAACGTATATAATTATAATCGAGAGACAAATAATATCCCCCAACCTTTTTATTTTTTATTTTTATTTCAAGATAAATAATATTGGAAAATTAACAAAATCCCAATAAAATCCTCATCTCCGTCTTCTCCATCATCGTTATTACAGAAATACAAAGAAGCTCACATACATGGCCTCCCAAACGGAGCCAACCCACCGTCTAAACCAAACCAAACATATCGCCACCACCTCCAATCTCCTCCCTTTCTTCAACCCCTCCATCACAACGACGTCGTGCCATTCGAGAGTCTGTTTTCCCCTTCTCATCCCCGGTTCGCCAAAACCACTCACCTTCGACTCGTCTTCCAATCCCGACCCGGTTCAACCCAAGTCGGCTATCAAGGGCGTTTCGAACTCTTCGGAGTCCAGCTCCGGGTTCCCATCGGCGGTCAGGATTGCCGGGCTGAACTCAAATGTCAAGGGTGGGGGACCAGCCTTCGTGGGCCAGGTCTTCAGTATGTGTGACCTCTCCGGGACTGGTCTAATGGCCGTCTCTACCCACTTTGACATACCCTTTATTTCCAAAAGGTTTGATATTGTCTCGTGCTTCATATTGTAGCTTATTGGTTTCTAAAGTTTAGATTTTTTTTTTTTTCCCATGTTTTTATAATCAATTCACTGACCATTTTGTTAGTTCATATGAGCAATTTTGTTGTTTTCATTTTTTTTGCTGTTTTATTGTTGATTATTTAGCATATTTAAGAATAGGGTTGCCTTTGCTTTTCTCTCCAGTTTTTGCTTAGTAACAATAGCTAAGTGCTTCGAACTTGTAAACTTGGAAATAATGTAGATGCAAGTCCTTTTTTTTTTTTTTTTTTCCGCTTTTTCCTTCTTTTTCTTACCCGTTTATATTCAACATGTAGAACCCCTGATTGGCTTAAGAAGATGTTTTCAACAATTACAAAGAGTGAGAGGAAGGGCCCCGTGTTCCGCTTCTTTATGGATTTAGGAGATGCAGGTACTATTCCGTTATAGGGTTGTGCTTATTTTCCTTTCTGCTCTCTCATTTACCTCCACAGTGGTATCTTGTATGTCAATGTTTCATAGGAGACGCTTGGTAACAAAATGTGTTAGGCTTGGTTCCTTTTTGTTTTGAACCACACTATTTCTATCTGTTTGTGGAACTTGATTCAAATTACTTCTGCAAAGGAAATTATTCAGAGGTACAACTTAATTCAGATTTCAGATTTAAGTCTATTCAATTCATTAGATTGCAGGTGCTAGTAATGCAAAGTCTGTTACTTTGCTTAATTGCAGTATAAACTTTATTAGAGCACTTGTGTTTTTCTTTTCCAATACTTTTCTTTCTTCTCTTTATTATCATTAATCATATAAATTTGTACAAATAGTTGACTGAACTTTGTCGTTAGTGACATATGTCAAACGGCTGAACATTCCAAGTGGTGTGGTGGGTGCCTGTCGTCTTGATTTAGCATATGAGCATTTCAAGGTACTGCTCTCTTTTTCAAGTGGATAACTCTATTTATTTACATATCTACACCAATTGGATGCTTGAATTCAACTCTGTTTTCATAATTCATTTTACCATTTTATTATTGGTTTTATGTACTTCATCTCATTTGTTTTTCATCTTGCAATACATCCTCATGCTGCGAGTAGATTCTAGGCTTGGAATTTAGGAAGAACAGGAGAAATAGTTTCAGGACCATACTTGTCATGCTTTTTTGGATGGTTTAGCTACTATCTATTGACATGGAAATATTACTTTCCTGAATTCTAGGATTATTGTGTTGCTGTTTTAGTTATCTATTGTTTGAAGTGCTGTGTTGTAACATGAATTATTTTTCAGTTTCTTAGGCTGTTCTTTGGATACATATAATTGAATGGACTAGGCCAGCCTTGTCAACAGCTGGTGTTTGACTGACTTGTTACTGTGCTCGTTGTTACTTATTTGTTGAAATGTTATGTTGTAACATGCACTATCTGTGTTCATTTTCTTTGGTTGTTTTTTGGATACATATTAGTTGAATGGACTAGGCCAGCCTTGCAAACAGCTGGTGTTCAACTGACTTGTTGCAGTGCTTGTTGTTTTAGATCGCTGGAAACTACGCCATAGATCTTCAAACATAAAGGACCTGTTTAGTAGTCTAGCCTTGTTCTAGAGAATAAAGTTGTTGAATTTGAAACCTATAATTTTTTTATGTCATGAAAATACAATTACTCATTTGGCATGATTGTTTACAACTTATACTAGATTGAAGGGAAAACATGATATGAGTTCGCAGTGATTTGAAAACTTGGGCCAAGGGATAAATGTTGTGGTAGAGGTGTATGGCTAAAGTCTTTGAAAATATAAATTACTCATTTGGCACAATCATATACACGAAAGATGCATTGACCCATGAAAATGTTTACTAAACATATCACAGTGGCTAACAAGCTAGTTGTAGCCACAACCCAATTAGTTGTAAAAAGTTTGTTTAGGTTACTTTCTTCATATAGAATTGATGCATCATTGTTGTTTGGCTGTGAAGTTATGGAAAGAAAGTATGCCCTTATATTGTGGATGTGACATGACAGAAAAGTATGCCCATTTGTGGTTTACAATTCCAAGTTAAGTATTTCTTTTGTCATCCATACTCATTCTTTGAACCCCTTCCTTAGTTATATTTCATGTTTTTCTCATTGGATTAATCTCTTAAAAAGTTTCTGTATGTTTTATGCAGGAAAAACCTCACTTGTTCCAGTTTGTTCCAAATGAGAAACAGGTACATAACATGATGACCATCTGTTATGATATATATTTTTCATTTCCATTTAAAACTTTGCTACTCCTCCAGGTCAAGGCAGCCAACAAACTTCTTAAGACAATACCCCAGAATCCTGGATGCAAAAAGGTTGATGGTGTTCCAGTTTTCAGTGCTCAAAACTTGGATATTGCTATAGCAACTACGGATGGAATCAAATGGTGTGTTCTTTCTTTCGCTGTTTTATGTTTGTTTATTGATACTAGGATTTAGGATTAAGACATGTATGTTTCTCTTTTTCTTGATCATCTCTCATTACAGAAATGATTGTATTAGTTTTATTGAATATTATGATAATTCTAATCTTACAAGGTGGATAGGATTAGAAGTCCCCTTTCTGTAAGTTTTCTGCCTGTATTCAAGTCTGCATTTAGTACTGTCAATGTTTTTCCCAATGTGCTTATTGAAACAATGATTTATTACAATTCCACACCCTACCAGTTGGAAACTTCAAAACACAATTTTTCAGCTCACTTTAAAGCTCGCTCTAAATATGAAATTTCTAGGATGGTTTTTGTTTTCAACAGAAGCCTTTTTTTTTTCTTTATTATATTGCACCACAGCTTTTGTCTAGTTTCTTTCATTTCACTGTAAAAAGAAATTTGGTTTTAGTTGGAATTTCTAATGCTCAATTGGTTTATTCCTTCAGGTATACTCCCTACTTCTTTGATAAAAGCATGCTTGATAACATTCTTGAAGAGTCTGTTGATCAGCATTTCCATGCTATAATTCAAACTCGGAACATGCAGCGTCGACGGGATGTGATTGATGATAACTTGGCAGCAGAAGTGATTGAAGAGATGGGAGACAGCATGGGGGAGCCTCCAGAGGTAATGGAATTTAATTGTCTTGTTTTGCAATCCCAAGGTCAGAAGAGGCATTATTTGGCCAAGGTTATTGTGGAGTGAGGTTTTATATATATACATTCTGATTTAGCAACTTTGTGGCTCTGAGAGTTTAAGTTACCGTCAATCCTAATTTAAGCTTTTAGGAAGTAGACTAGCCCAATAACTGGAAACAACTGCATATGTTTTCTTGAGTAGAGATATTAATAGAACTGGGGTTCACAATGATTTGAACGCAAGACCAAATCAACATCCAAGGCTCTTTTACTATTTTAAGTTGCATGAACCTGAAAAGCTTAAGGTGTTTGGAGGTGAACCAAACTCACATATATGAGAGATCCACTGAAGAAGACCCTCTCCTTCCCTTTTTTCAGAAGAAAAGGAGGATCCGGACAAAATCGATGAACCAGAAGAGATACGAGAGAGTGGAAAGGAAAAAATATTTAGCCAACATAAAACATACTGAACAGGAATATTCAGTGAAGTAAGAGTGTCCATTAGTAATCGTGAATTAGAAAAGCATGTGCTATGAAATTGGTTTTGTATGGTCGTTGATGTGCTAGCTAGAATGGAGAGCATAGTGGTTTGCCCATATGCATTAACTAACTAAGAAAATATGATACACCTTATTTCTTTCCCTGCTTGTTATGCAGAACTAGACTGAAGTTGTGATAGTTACAACATAACTTTCTGGACAGGTTCAAGAAGTGCTGGATGAGATGGGCCACCCAGGAATACCTTTGAGTGTTATTTCAAAAGCTGCTGAGATTCAGCTCCTTTATGCTGTTGATAAAGTACTTCTTGGTAACAGGTGGTTACGGAAAGCTACTGGCATTCAGCCAAAGTTCCCTTATCTGGTTGACTCTTTTGAGAAAAGGTATTTCCTATGTGAGTTTTATACTCAATGATATCAATGTTTAGAAACATGTGTCTGCATTACATATATCCTTGATGATAAAACTTTCCTGGTGTAACTGTGTAAGTTGAGTGTATTTAAGATTTTGTGCACAAAGAAACCACTCATGCCTGCTCAGAAAATATTTGATGCTTATATTTTTTGGAAGTACTTGCTACAGTGCCCACCACATCTCTTTGTTAGTACAACCTGTGTCTACCACTAAATTTTTGTGACTTGGACTCGCTCTAGGTGACTGCATGTATTTTGTGATTTTGGTTTTGGTCCTTTCAGACTGGTTCTAACCTAATCCAATACTGGATATAAACATGGTTTACTATATACAGACAAGATTATCTATATTAATTGTTAGAATGATTCTCTTGTAGTCACCTCATTGTGCCACTTCTTTTATTTTTACATTTTTGTTGTGTAGATTGTTGAATATTTTTTCAATAAAGTTTTTGTGGAACAGTATCCAAAATTATTTTTGCCTTTATAATATCGTCTTCTTTCTATTACAGGAGTGCTGCTTCTTTTTTGAGAGCCTCTGAATCAACCGCATGCCTAGCCAACTCTAAAACCGACAACAATTGTAAAGATATTCTGCACAACAGGACTTTAGAGCTTAAATCTAAAGATGATGTTCAAACCAACCGAGCAAACAGACCAGATTTTCAGCTTCCCTTTGGAGATTGGCTCAGTCCTCAATTGTCAAAACAAAAGAACCAAGATGAAAACTTGTCAAGGGAATGCATAAAGCAAAACATGCAGCCAAATCCATTCCTTCCAAAGATTACAATGGTTGGCATTTCAACAGGTGAGGCTGGGCAGATGAGTAAAGCTAGTTTAAAGAAGACAATGGAGGATTTGACCAAAAAATTGGAGCAGATAGATCAGAAAAATACATCTGGTGAAAGTAGTAGTAACGAGGAGTTCAAACCTGAAGATAGGGATCCACTATTTGTGGCAAATGTGGGTGATTACTATTCAGGCATCGCAAAGACAGGTTCGGCTCGATGGGTTCGCAGAGGAAACAACTAAATGGAAGGCCTTACTAACAGCATAATTTTTTTGTTTAAATTTTAGTTGTGAATATTTATTTGTGAACCTCCCCTCTCCTAAAAAGAAATCAAAAAGTCTTCAACATGATGTTGTATGCATGTCATATTGTGGTTGTAACTTGTAAAGAGTGTTGTCAATGATGGAATGGCTAGGAGATTTTCTCTAATACCAGTTGGCAAAAACAAAAACCCGTAAATATTAAAGATTTCAGGATTAGATTTTAAGTTATGGCACCAGGAGAAGAATGAAGAATCCTAAGAAGCAAACAGGATATCTTCTTCTGTCTGCTGTCTTTGGTTTGCGAGTCTGTGACCTGTGTGGGTGGCTTATGGAATTCTAAACCAAAGCAGAGCTAAAAACAATATGGGGCCGTGGAATGGATAATACTGATGGGGTTTTTTCCATTAATGGTAAGAATAAGACAAGGATATAATATGACGGAGATGGCACAAAGGAAGGCCAAAAATGTGTGGACATGTTCACTACTACTACTACTGCCCAAATTAAAAATAATGATGCAGCCCAAGAATATTTACAACTACAAAAAAACAAATAATAATAATAATAATAATAAATATGTTGGTGGTGGAGATGGAGATGGTTCCCTTGGTGCTGTTTCTGCCCCCACCCCCCTACTCCAAATCTCCTCTAGTCTGTGACATTTCTTTTCCCCCCAAACCATAAAAAGTGCATGGTAGGTACTCTCCCTCTCTCTCTCTAACAACAATGAATTGAAAAAAAAGGAAGGTCTAGATAGATGAATTTGTTTCGACAAAAGAAGCACAATGATGGTAGTGGAAGGAGGTAAAGTTGGTAATTAGAGATCGCAATCTTGGCCTTTTTGTATTGATAACATATGTATGTTTATCTTTGCATGTCCTTCAACTTTGCCAAACTCATGAGACGACCCCCCTTTTCTCTTTTCTTTTTTCTTCAAAGTTGCCAAACCCACTTCTCTGTCTCTCTCTTTCTCATACTCATGTAGCTCAAATGGAGGACTGTTTATTGAGAAAATTAATGTGTTATTGACAAGGACAAGGACAACCATTTCATTCATCTTATCCACCTTTAAGCCCTCCACACACAGTCATTAACGTGTATATATTTATATATGTGTGTGTGTGTGTAATAGTTCATCCATGTGCATATAGATACTTTTTGTGTTTTTTGTTGGATGCATGTACATCCACCGGTTTAATCTTTATTTCTAATCAAAGTAGCTATACCACAAAAATATATATAGCCTCCTACACATCATAACTTAGTCTTGACCAGTGATAGGATTAGATATTTACAATGTATTCAAGTTTGGTCAACTTGACAATGAGATCCTCATCAACAAAACTCCCTAAACCTTTTCTCATATCCATATACTCCCATTCATACTATGAAATTTTCATAATATCATATTTAATTATTTTTTTAATTTAACAATAGGGTTTGAATTATATTATGGTTCTGGTTAGAATTGGGAGATAGAGAAAAAGAGAAGAGGATTGTGTAATGTGCAGGCTTTCTTCTTTTGACAACATAACCAGGCAGGAACCAACCAAGCATTATTATCAAAAAAAAACAAACAAACAAAAAAGACAAATATATAAAAACTTATAAATCAGATATCTTATTCCCCCAAAGTATTTATGGACCTCCCTACAAAATGGGAATGAATAGTTTGCATCAGAGGAGGTTGTGGTGGACCCAATTTGCATTTCGAACTTTAGTGTTTCCCATGAAGCATCTTCTGGCTTCTAGGCTTCTCGACAATTCTTTTTTAATTTATTGATTAATCAAAGTCAATATACAAATTTTATGCATGTTTATGTTTATTCAATCTTCAATACAGATCGAACTTTACCAACAACAAAAAAGAAAAAAGAAAGTTCAATACAGAAATGGCTTTGTTGCACATTTGAAATTTACTGACTTGGCAATTTAGGTTCTCAATTTTTTAATTTGCTTTGAACTTTGTTTGGCTTTTTTATTACAAGATCTAATAGGAGCTATATTAAGTGACCAGTATTAAAGTGTATCAATTTTCAAATTAGTAAATATTAAACAGTAAAATATTAAAATTATTTATAAATTTTGCATTTTAGTATTTTAGTATTTTTTTTTCAAAAAAAATAAAAAATAAAAATGTGTAAATTACCTGATTGAAATTGAATTGTATCAAATTTCATACTAAAATGTAAATTTATAGATCTAGTTTTAAATTTAATATTTTCTAGTTTTAAATTTAATACAGTTTTATATAAGTTATACGAGAGGAGTATTAAGTCATGTTAATCAAAAGTAAAAAGAATATTCAAATTGTAATAAATTGATTAGTTAAATATTTAAATTGTTGAAGTGAAAAGGTAAAAACCGAAATTGTAAAAATTTTAAAAATAAAATATATCAAAATTTAAAGACTAATATAGTAATATATACCTGCAGAAAAATTAACCCAAGTTCTAACAAATGCCTTTTTTTTTTCACCCCTAGAAACGGAGAGGCTGACTGCAAAAGAATAAGCACATTCTGTACGATTATTTCATTTTTTCTAAAAACACAATATTCTTCCTTTGCCATTCTCTTGTTGTATTCTGCTTATGGAAATTTGCTTACGACTTATGCCTCTATTTTCCAATTCTTTTTAGCATGACTAATTAAGGTAAGCATAATATGTTAATTACCAAAAAAAAAATATATATTACATCAATCAAATTTTCAATTCTTTTTAGCATGACTAATTAAGGTAAGCATAATCACTTTATAAAAAAAATTAAGGTAAGCATAATATGTTAATTACCAAAAAAATAAATATATATATATATATTACATCAATCAATTGTTCCTTTTATCGATGTATACCTACATTATAAGTCAACCTCTTGTTTACTAACACAATCAATAAATATAGTAAATTTCTTATTGTTATATTCTTTTTATTTTATTAAATTAACCACATAGATATTCATTTTTACTATTTCCTAAAATTTCACGTAATTTGATTTGTTTTTTTTTTTTCCTTTTCTACTTGTTCTCTTTCATTTTCTTTCCCTCAAAATTACATGACATGATCTTGTAAGTTATAAATACAAGCTCTGTAATTGAAGAGGCTAAACTCATAATCAAATTAAAACAAATAATTAAAAAGTCCATAATATTCTTATGATTTTGTGGCATCGATTCAATATTTTAATGCCTTTGTTTCTCATCTGTTTTGTTCCAGCTAATTACAAGGAAACCTTTATAGAATATTCCAAAAAGTAATTTTTTTTTTTTTTTTTTTTATGAGCTTCAGCAAATAAAACGCAACTTTTTGAAAGAAAAAATAATTGGCGGACTTATTAAGTATTTGAATTTACTTTTACTAATGAAATACTTTTTGTTGGCCAAAAGGAGGCAATTCTTTCACATCTTTTCAAGGAACATTTTTCATTATTAAAAAGTGTGCCCATATCATTTTCTTTATCTTTTTTTTTTTATAAGTCATTTTCTCTATCTTGGTTTGTCAATTATAAAGTTAAATAGGAATGCCCATAGTTACAATTGCTTCTCGTCTTCGCATTTATTTTAATGGATCGAATTAAAAATTATTCAGTTTACTTTTCTTCATAATTAAATCATTAATTATACTAACACTTCTCAATGAGTTCTAATCGCCACTATTTTTTCAATGAAATTTCCATTAGCAAAAGAAGGGGTGGGGGCCTCTTCCTAAACCCAACAAATTCCATAAATAATAATAAAAAAACTCATTCATAATTATGTATGTGCCACTTCATATACATTTTTTCCTAATTTTTTGCATTTCTAACAATATTATTATTATTTTTTTTTCTGAAATTGGAGATAGGGAATTTCAGACTCATAATTATTGTAAAAAAATGGAAAAGTAATTTTAGCATTAGATTATTGATGTATGAACATATTAATTATGACTTAAATATCCATTTGCTACTTGTTTAGAACATTTTTAAAAACTCTATTTTAAATAGTTTTTATTTTTATTTTTTATAACTTCAATATGCTTTTTAAATTAACATAGAAAATAAAACTTAAATCTTGAGAGCCAAATTTACTATTTATATAAAAAATTAAATGCATTTATTTATTGTTTTATAATTTTTAATGCACAATTGCAATTATATTTAATTATATATATAAATATTTTACAAAATGTATATTTTATATGTTGAAAAATAAAAAACAAAGAGCAATGATAAACTGTACTATTGAAACTGAATAAAAAATTATATTTTTTATTTTATAAATTATACTTTTTAAAATAAATAGGACATTAAACATGTTTTTATTTATTGTTTTATTATACAAATTTATTCATATTTAAAAAAATAAAATCAATCAAAATATGGAAAAGATACGAAAGCAGCATATAGTAGTCCAAATATTTGGTACTTTTAAAACACGCCTATGTCTGATACAAATCAAATGTTTTATGTTTTGGAAGTACCAACACTCCCCAGAAAAAAAAAAAAAAAAAAAAAAAAAA
>QANX01005656.1:27702-61174 GCA_003254975.1 Ochetophila trinervis
AAAAAAAAAAAAAAAAAAAAAAAAAAAAAACTCTTGGAGTATTGCACTCACATAGTAACCCCAAATAACTGAACGTTATTTACCAAAACCAAAAAATGACTGACCGTTAAAAATGCAAAAGATTCCCACATAAAAAGCAAAAACCTTTTAAATATTAACGAGAACCCCATATTTAACGGCTCGAGATTCCTCAGCACCGCATAAAAAATTATACCCCCAAAGAATTGAAACACAAACTTGGTATATAAATGACAACTAGTAAGGGAACAATTTTCTTTCTGTCCCTATCTCGAGGTTGATGTGGGGCTCATCAAATCGCAAACACAATAACAAGCTAAGATGGGATTTTGATCAGACAGTCATGATTCTCTTCATCTCCACGCGGTATAATTCGGATAGCCCTGAGGCCGCCGGGTATAGGCCATAGCGTAGCAGATAAGTGCTTTGTATTCAATTCCCTCTTGCTTTGTTTCTGTATAAAATTAGTGTGGTCATTTTAGGAATTGAATTCCGGGAGAAGAACAATTAGTTGGTTTTTTGGGAGAAATATTAGGCTTTCTATGGGATGTATCTGTGTGGGGTCCACCTCATGTTTGTACATTTGTACTGTACCACTCACAAGTGCGTACGATTGATGTGGAGACTTGAACATCAATGCTCTCATGAACAACCATACAAGTGCATTATACTTTAACCAAAACAAAAAGTATTAACATGTTCAATGCTAAATGCCATTTTAGCATTGTCATTTTTAAAATTTAATATTGATATGAGCTTTTTAATAGTAAAGTTGTGTTTGACATGTTTTTTTTTTTTTTAAAGCATAAGCAAATTTTAAAATTTTAAAATTATTTTTTAAAATATTTTAATAATTTTGAAAATTGTTTTAAACTTTCCAAATAGCTTTAAATTAAAAATAACAATAAAAAATTGCTCAAAAATCATATTTGAAAAGTAAAAGCAAATGTTTTGCCTAACAAAACTTAAATACCAATGCTAAATTTTAGTATTGACTTTCTAATGGTACATGCTAAAAAAATTTGTCAAATTACAAATATTATTAATAAGTTATAGAATCCACTTTTTTACAATTTAAAAAATAAAATAATATTAATTAACCCAATATATGATATGGGATACATAATTTTTTCTAATTGCAAAATTAGTGACAAATTTGAAACCAAATTTGCCATTGGCAAAATTACAAATGAAAAGCAAGTGCTATATTTTGGCAATGGCATCCCCAAGTGCAATGTATTGGAGATGCTTTAAGCTAACATAGAGCCTACATATGTATTCGCATGTCGATTTTTTTTTCTTTAAATTCATTTTATATAAATGTTATTTTAGCTTCTCAATTTTATTTTCCTTATTTTAAAAGTTCCAATTAACAAAAATATGGTACTGATTTGGTCTCATAATGTTAACATGTTTGTAATAATCTGAGTTTTAGTGTCCATTCAAACTTATACATTTTTAAGTTTTAAGATAATATAACATCCATAACATTGTTTCTTTCACATATATATATATATATATATATGTATGTGTATATTTTTTGTGTGCGGAATTATTATATAAAAGTGCTAAATATGTAGATAAATGTATTTTGTTCCATCTCCAATATCAAAAAAGAAACACTCGATTACAAAATCAACATTTTCAATTTACTTCGTTCAATTTTTATTTTATTTTATACCATGTATTCTTACTTTTTTTCTTTAGTATGTGTAGAACTTTATTAAATTACTTTATGTTAAAATATAAGAAAACAGAGATTTATTAAATTATGCACTGAATATATATATTTTAGATAGAAGATTATGCATTAAATTTGAAGACAAAAAATTAAAAGTGTCATATAACTTGTAAGGGCACTTCAATACTGCTATATATTTTGAAAAGCATAATTTTTAAAATATATTTTGAAAAAATTTAAAAACTAAATGTTAAATTTTGTTATAAACTCCAGTATAAATATTTATGATTTATTTTTTTTTATTTTAAAAAATAAAAAATAAATTATAATTAGTAAATCGTGCATAAAAAATATATATATTATAGTAAATGAGTTTATTACAAACTTTATATAGATAATAAATTTTTATTTCTGAGAACTAAATTTTTTTTTTTAAATTTTATTAAAGTTATAAGAAAAAATATATAGCTCTTTTGAAAAGAAAAAAGGTTTTAAAGAGGGGTTTGGGGCAATTCTAGCCACCAAATCTATAAACTTTTACATATGGAGTGGGACAAAAGAATGTAACCCACTTTCTCAGGCAATGGACCTATTTAATTGGGTGGTGCATTTCACCGCTAAACACAGAGCGTGGTGAAACTCATAAACAGTAAACTTCCGAAGAGTGAAACGCATTGTCACCAAATAAGAATTCGATACAAGCCGGGCATAGGCTTCTCCTCTGCACAACCACAGTCTTTTAGATTGCCACCTTGCTTTGGGCCCCCTTTTTGACAATTTCATAAAGTCAATGCAAAAGACAAAGCAACAATAAAGCTTTCTTATCTCTTCTTAGAGAGAGAAATCCATGACTCTCCCTCTTGAAAAAAAAACAAAAAAACAAAAAAAAAACCCACTCGTTTTTTCTCTCTCACAGCTCCACTTCACAAAATACAAACAAATACCACGTATTTGGCTTTTATTTTTCTTTAATAAAAAAATAATATATTTATTTTTATTTTTCTGAGTATAAATAATAAACAATTTACCAAGTCAGTGCTCCACTATTTCCTCTCACTCCAATCTGCAATCTCTCTAAAATTGTCTGATTTTACTCTTCCAAAAGTCAGCGCCGTCCTTTATGCCCTTCTTCTCTCCGACTGTCTTTGCTTTGCCAATTTGCTTCTCTTCAATTTGGCTTTAAACAGCAGAAACAAAAGAAAAGAAAAAGAAAAAAGCCTTAGATTGAGTAGGCGAGAGTTTCTAGGCATAAAAAGAAACACCCTTTTATAGTCCTGGAAATGGCAGAGGATTGGGATCTTTACGCTGTGGTTCGGAGTTGTAAATCGGCCACCAACACTGCTACGGCCACCGCCTCCGGCATAGTCGATGATACCTCAGACCCTTTCAATAGTTGCTGTGCTACTTGTGCCATGGAAGAAGAACAAGAACAAGAAGAAGACCCTTTGGCTTGTTTGGCTTCTCTGAAATTCGAGGAGGAAAATGATGGTCCTTTTTGTTTTCCTGACCTTGGTTTTGAGTCTAGAAACAACGCTTTCCAGGAGCTAGAGCAATTGTATAAGCCCTTTTTCTCTAACCCCACCACCACTCCCACTATCACAACAAGCACTAGTCTCGGGATTATTCCAGATTCCTCCATTCCTGAATTTGGAGGATGTAGTAGTGGCCAACAACAGCATCATCATCATCGTGATAATAATTTACTGATGAATAGCAACGCCACCATTCGGGATCACCAGGGATTGATACCCGCAACTAGTTTATCAATCGGGCAATCTCAGACTCAAACACCCAGATCGAGAAAGAGGTAAGTTTATTAATTTCCGATGTTCAATTCAATTAAAAGCATATATAACCGAAATTAATTAATTAATTTATCACATCGAGTCCATTGCTAAAGCAGTTTAATTAATTCGTTGATTTACAGGAAGAATCAACAGAAAAGAATGGTGTGCCATGTAACAGCTGAGAATCTCTCCGGTGATTTATGGGCATGGCGTAAATACGGTCAAAAACCCATCAAGGGCTCTCCATATCCAAGGTCCGGCAGTTTTAATTTTATTTTCTTTTCCCTTTTTTCTGATTGTTTCTCGGGAAATTTAAATTTTTCTCTTCATTCAGGAATTACTACCGGTGCAGTAGCTCTAAAGGATGTGCGGCAAGAAAACAAGTGGAGCGTAGCAACACGGACCAGAACATGTTCACAGTGACATACACAGGCGAACATACCCATCCTCGTCCAACTCACCGGAACTCACTTGCAGGCAGTACTCGAACCAAATTCGCAGGCAATCAAAAACAATCGGACAACAACGAAGCCGATCAGTCATCCACCGTGGCAGCTAATAATGCCACGTGTTCGTCTCCGCATTCAGGTACGAGCCTCTCACCCACCACGCCGCTGACAGTGCTGCAGACTGACGAAGAGGCTGCAAAAGCAGTGGAGGAAGAGGAGGAGGAAGACAAGGGTTTCAAAGCGAATCATGAAGATGATCATGTTCTGATCCCAAACATGGCCTTGTCGGAGGACATCTTCTTGGGCCTGCAAGAGCTTGGTTGTAGCTCTCCTTCTCCTTCTCCTTCTCCTTCTGCTACTGCTGTTCGTCAGATTCAGAGTCCTCCTTCCAGCGATAACTTTTCCGATAAGGCCTCACCTAGTTTGGGGTCTTATTGGGCTTCTACTAGCTCCGCCGCTGCCGGAGCCACCGTCGGCGGCGGCTGCTGACTTCGTAGCAAAAGTTGGTGGCCGGCTTTGGATTCTAAGATCATCAAATTGTATAGATAACAAATTTATTAACTAAATTTTTGGTATTAATCAAATATAATATTATCAAATTATTGAATACCAAATATGTTTAGTTAATAAATTTGATGAGTTTATAATTACTGTTCTAGATTGTATAGAAAAAGACATAAAGAACCTCTTTCCTATCCACCAGAAAGAGTTTTTCTTTTTTCTTTGTCTTTTTTTTTTCCTGTAAATAAAATGTAGTTTTTTTTTTTTTGAGGGTTAAATGTTTCCATGTAGTTTCAGTTTAATCTTGTACGAGACATTAAGTTGGTAATTTTTCATATTTGAAACTTCAATGTAGTTCTCTTTGCTTCCTTCTTTTTCATTATGATCAAGCATGCAATATAACTTTTTCTTTTTTAAATTATCATATTCATGGAAAAAATATTATAAATGACAGTTATACTATGTCTTTAGTATTAATTATAATTATGACATGCAAGATCATAATCTATAATTATATACAACATCACAGGGCATAAAATTAATATATGCGAATTCTAAATAAAATTTAGTGATAAGTAATTAATTTATATTACATGCCGTTATTCATGTAAGAACTGTATATAAATTTTATTCTATACATGTACATTTGACAATGTATTATATTTTTATTAAAATTTATTCATCTAAATTTGATCTGTTAAATTTTTATATTGAAACACACAAAACAAAATCCTCATATATAAATAAAAATTTGTATCATGTTAAATTAAATTTAATATTTATGTTGTGTCATATTATATTTGTGTTAAAATTTATTTATTCAAATTAAATTTATTAAATTTTTATGTTAAAATATACAAATTAAAAATTTTAAAAAATTATACAGAGTCATATCATTTTACCTTGTCATGTTAAAATTTATAAGTTTTATATACATATTCATCGTAGCTTTGTAGCTAGGTCACACGTTGAACAGTTTATTGCATCACAAACTTCGATGCATACTTAATGGAAAATTGTCCAAATTAATGAATAAACAAATAATAATACACAATTACAATGGACAAAAAAATTAGCAAACGACAAACCAACTAATTCTTTTTTTAAAGGAGAACAAAATTAGAGATAATTTGGTTTCCATTTGGGAGGAGCGAGTGGGCATGCTTATTAACACAGAGAGAAAGAGAATCCTACGTGGCTGCAGTAGATGACATAGGTGCTCTTATTCAACTGTTTGACTTTCCAGGTCATCGTCCACGTAAGTAAATCAATTCTAAAATCAAAGTTTTAGTTTTTTAAAGAATAATTCTTGGAGAAAAAAAGTGGGTTGATGACAGTTGTCGGTTCCATATTGTCAGAGGCAGAGCGTGAGGGGCTCCGGTTCAGTCGCCTTTATCACGAGACAAACACAAGATCCTCTTTTTGTCTGTTCACGGTGTTCACACACAACGTGACATTGATTGGGGGCTTTCCAGGTCAAATCTTTTTTATTCTTTGATATTAGATTTAGAGTTGGTCAATTATATATTATTTTTGTTCCTTTATATTTTATTTGCTATATGTATTATCTTAATTGAAGGGGAAAAAAAATTATATATATATATATAAAGCAGTTTGTTTTAGGTGAAGACATTTATAATTTTTTTAAATTTAAAATAAATTAATCCAAATACATTAAATTAGTGTTGCAAGTTGTTAGATTATGTTTTATCTTGATTTAGGCATTAAATTATGGGGAAGAATGACTCTTTAACTTTTTAAGTCTTCATTTACCAACAAAAAAAAAAAAACTTTTTAAGTCTTCGCCAACCTAAAATGGTCATCTTTTTGGCTAGTTAAAAAAAGAAAAAGAAAAAAAAAGGAGAAGAAGAATGGGTCAAGGCCAATGACTTTTATTTTATTTTATTCTTTAGCAATTAATTACTACGCCTATCAAAGTTTTTCCATTTGACTTGGTGGGATTGGGATATAACCCAAAATTGCTTGAAATCAAAAGGTGGCAAAAAAGTCCGCATTTTATAAGGAATTGGTTTGGTTGGTGATTTTACAAACACAACAATTATTGGGATAATCAAAGCCAATCTCAATGTGAAGGAAGCAGATTTGGAGAAGTCACTACTCGGTACGGGATTTGTGAATAAGAGCATATAAAATGGAAAGCTTGACTAAAAAGTAGATGTGGATGCTGTATGGTTTGGATTTATTTTTTGTAAAAATTTAAGCTAAACAGTATTTGACGGTTTAGTTTAATAAAAAATTAAATTAAACTGTTAAAACCACTCAAATTAAACTAAATCATTCAAAAACGGTTTGGTTCGGTTTGGTTTAACAATTTTGACTGCAATATTTAATTTTATAGTTAAACTTAATCTACAAAACTAAAATTTAATTTTGTAGTCCAAAGTTTAAATTAATTTTAATACTACAGTATTAAATTCAAATTCAAAATATTACAATTCAAAATACAAACTAAAACAAAGTATTACAATCAAAAATGAAAATTGTAAACATCCCAAACATAAAAAGAAAAATATAAAATATATCAAATATCCCAGACATAAATATTAATAATATATATCATTAATAATAAAAAATATTATAAATATATTATATATTAATTTGTGATTTTGGTTGGTTTGGTCTAAAAACTATCCAAACCGCAAACTAAATCGTTGGTTGCGGTTTGGTTATATAATAAACCAAATCAAACTGTTTTTCTCCATAAACCAAACCGAACCAAAAACAACAATTTAATTCGGTTTAATGATTTAGTTCGGTTTTTGCCTACCTACTAAAAAGTCTACAAGATTTATAACTCAATTACTAAAAAAACTCTTTTATTAAAACTAATATAAATATACACAGGCATGTAATTGAGCGAGTGTGTGGTATATTTTCTAAATAGTCTTTACCTTTTGGTTGAATTTGTATATAATGGTATAGTACCACAACCTAACACCAATTTAAGAAGTGAGAAATTTTGGGCATAATTAAGGAGGTCCGAATCTGCAGTAATACAAATACTTTGAATCAAACAATTAAAAGAATATATATGAATCAAAATTTGACATGAATAAATAAATTTTGTTATTTGTCACGGTAATAATAATTATAAATGGACTTTATCAATGAAGTCCACTGAAANACTCCATTATTTTACTCGTCCCTATTCCAACATTGTGCATCGCTTGTGCTTGTGTCATAGAAGCTCCATCAATCACTAATAGTTGCAAACAATAATTTTTTAAATAAATAATTTACTGAAACAAAACCTTAATTTATCTGCTAAGCTACTCCAAGCGTTTATCATTGATATTAATTCTTTTAGATAGATCCTTGGAAAAAAAAAACAAAAATCTTGAATTCAAAGTCTTTTAGGAACAATGTACTTTTTTAAAATGAAATGTTTAAATCTAAACTCTTAGGTGCAAAAGAAACCATATTGAACATAACTCATACATAAAATATAAAAAAATATAAAAAATGAAAAAGAAGTGGTTTTTTTTTTTTTTCAAATATTGAAGGTGAAAGAATTTGAATTTAGATGATTGCATAAGAAAATAATAGTCTTAACTATGTTGTCCCCACAATATTTATTTTTTCATAGTTTAAAAAAATGTGAATTAATTAATAAATTGATCATCTACTATAATCTATAATTGATATTTTATAATTATGATCTTATCAGCAGTTAGGATCGCACATCAAACATATATCACACAAAACCCTAAAAATTTCCCGTCTTCAACATATTTTGGAGAGTATACAAGACATTTTTTTCAGCAAAAAAAAAAAAAAAGAGTATACAAGACATTTAAAAAATAAATCAAGGTATAATTTGTTAAATGTCTAGTTTTATTTGTTATTTATTTTAACATAATCATGTATAATTTGTTTATGTCAAAGTATTAGCTAATAGTAGTTATAATTTGTTAGTTATCTCTTAAACAAATAAAAACTTAAAAGAAAAAAAGCAGAAGTAAAAATCAATACAATTTGAAATTGTGTTCAACTTGGTATTTATACTTTTTTTTCCATAACTTTATAATTAACTTAGATATTTAACAAACTTTAATAACCATTAGTTTCAACAAGAGTGATCTTCTTTCTCTTCTATTTTTTTTCCTCCTCATTTATTTTTTGTTGATAAATTTATACTCAATTTTAACCAGTACTTTAAAAGACAGAAAAATGCAATGTACAGTAGAGGTGGACTTAGGCATAAGGTCTAGGGAAAACGCTGCTTATATGAGAAAGGCACGGAAAAGGTAGTCAGTTGACCATTGTAAGGTGGGAAAATATGGGTTTAAGGTGCCATAAGGCAGTGTTTTTTGAGATAGTCCAGTTGATAGTGATCAATAATGATAATATTTCTCACATCTAGTGATTAAGTTTCATTACCAAATGTGTAAAAAAAAAAAAAAATTGTTGCCATAAGGCACACCTTTTAGTCTTTTATATTTTTAATTTTTAATAATAAATAAATCCATAAAATCAAAATAGGCATTAGAATATAATAAAATTATTAAAATTTCAAATTTGTCAAATTTTAATATTAGAAAACACAAATTACATGATAATAAAATAAAGTTAAAGGAAAGTAATTAGAAGGCCGGTAGAATCTTTTGGAAATGAACTTGTAATATTTTTGTTTGGCAGTTTGGGTCCATGGAACAGAACGCCATTTTATTTAAGCCCATAGGCATATGTGGGCCATGTCCATTTCTTCCGGTCTGAGCCCAAATTTTCTGATAATACTAAGAAGGTTTAAAATTAATTTGTTTAGATATTTTTTGAAAATGCTTCACATTTTTATATTATTTATTATTCATAATTAAAAAAAATAGTTTTTTTAGTATTTTTTTAAAAAAGAAAAAAAAATGTAAAAATAAAAACAAAAAAACTATGGCAAATAAAATCTAATGCAAAGTAGAATTTAACGGTCTATTTGATAAATTTTTGAAAAAACTAAAAATAATTTTTAAAAATTAAAAATTTGAATCAAATTTTTAAAACTATTTCAGATTTTGTTTTTAACCAAACAGTAACTTTTTCAAAATTTTTATAAAAAAGAAATAGAAGCAAAAATAAAAATAAAAATAATCCCAAATAGTGCTTAGCCGTGGCAAATAAACACCTCAAGTTCCCGAACGCACCGCACCAATGTCACCGAACAGAAAATCCAGCACTTTCGCTCAAACCCAAAGCGGACTGTGAATTGAGCGAGAGAGCTTCACTGAGAAAATTCGAAGGAGATGTTTCTGCGAGCGATCGGACGGCCACTGTTGGCCAAGGTGAAACAGACGACGGGGATTGTGGGACTTGACGTGGTCCCCAACGCCAGGGAGGTTCTGATCGGCCTCTACAGTAAAACTCTCAAGGAGATCCAGGCCGTTCCTGAGGACGAGGGCTACCGCAAGGCTGTCGAGAGCTTCACACGACAGCGTCTCAAGGTTTGCCAGGAGGAAGAAGATTGGGAGACGATCGAGAAGCGCCTCGGTTGCGGCCAGGTTGAGGAGCTTATCGAAGAAGCTCGCGACGAGCTCACTCTTATCGGCAAGATGATCGGTCTGTTCTTACATTTCTTTTACAACTTCAAAAGTGTATGATTTTGTTGATTTCGTTTTGTGTGATATAGTTTTGACCTCTGTTTGGTTGCTGAGAAATTGACAGATACTTTAATAGAAAATGCAAATGTACGATTAAAAAAATTAACGATCTTTGTTTTCATCTTTCATTGTGATACGACGTTTCCTAATATTCAAATATGTGAACCAAATAGTGGGGATAAGAGAAACTGTAAATTTTTGTTCCTCGCTTGTTGGTAGCGAACCAAACATATCAAGGAAAGAAAAATGAAAAGGAAATTTCAGTTCAGCATTGGATGTTGTCTTAAAAACATAAGAATTGAAACGCTGGTAGAATGGCGATCAATCAGTGCTACAGTTTCGTAAAGATGTTTCTTCTTTTTATATTTTTGAGATTCCGTACTTCATTTTTGTGTTGAGCAAAAGAAGATTAAAACTGGAGATGAAGACCATTTGCTTTAATTTCTTAAGCTCCGAAAGTTGAAGCTCATATTGTGATTTGTTCGCTTCTTTAGTTATACTATGTTTATTAAGTTCTTTCTATTATAGTTGTAAGGGAAATGATAGATCAAAGGTAGAATAAACTATAAAGATAAGGAATTTGATGTGCTATGCTATCTTCTGCTTTTTATTTTCTTTTTAAATTAAGGAAAGGCTTCTTGCATAGCTCGACAAAAAATATGTTTTTCCCAATTTTTATATTTCGACTTTCGCTGTCAGATTACTTTAAAATTGGGAAGGTAAAAAAATGAAAAAAAAAAAAAAAGAGTTGGCAGTATATTTTTTGGTGTTTTTGCGGCTAAAGAATTGGAAGATATTGGGCTCGAACACAACTAAATAGGGGTATAGAGTCGTTTGGTCGATTTGAGTGCAATTTTTAAAATGACATAGATGTGATGTGATCACATGCAATTAGCCAGGTTGAGATGCCTTCAGGCTTCACTACCACTTCTCCACTGAATTGACAATTTCTTCTTACCTCTATTATTTCTCTCTGGTTATAATGGTTCCTGAAATCATGGTTACGACTTTTAAACACCATTTTCTATAATGGCATGTCTTATGCGTGTACATGTTCTATATTTCAAGTTAAATAAACTATTTAGAATGTGAGTTTGAGCAAAGGACGGTAATTTGAGGTCTTATAGTCGTTGTTGCTCCTGCTTACCTTTATATATATATTTTATTTTTTTATATTTTGGGCTCTATACTGCCTGTGTACCATTTTTCCTGATTGTTTCNAAGAGTTGGCAGTATATTTTTTGGTGTTTTTGCTGCTAAAGAATTGGAAGATATTGGGCTCGAACACAACTAAATAGGGGTATAGAGTCGTTTGGTTGATTTGAGTGCAATTTTTAAAATGACATAGATGTGATGTGATCACATGCAATTAGCCAGGTTGAGATGCCTTCAGGCTTCACCACCACTTCTCCACTGAATTGACAATTTCTTCTTACCTCTATTATTTCTCTCTGGTTATAATGGTTCCTGAAATCGTGGTTACGACTTTTAAACACCATTTTCTATAATGGCATGTCTTATGCGTGTACATGTTCTATATTTCAAGTTAAATAAACTATTTAGAATGTGAGTTTGAGCAAAGGACGGTAATTTGAGGTCTTATATTCGTTGTTGCTCCTGCTTACCTTTATATATATATTTTATTTTTTTATATTTTGGGCTCTATACTGCCTGTGTACCATTTTTCCTGATTGTTTCTTGAAACTAGATCAGTATGACAAATTTACTTCTCTTTGATGAATGAGAATATGCAAGTTGAAGTTGCACATTTAACACTGGCAGAGGTTTTCATATATGGATTGCAATATGTCATTATTTTGAGGTTTTGGAGACTCTAATTGCATCTTTAAGTCGGTTTAGTAAATAATTGGCCTAATAATAATTATGATGATTAAAAGCTATGTAGTCCCAGCCTTGATGTCTTTGAAGTCTTTCAGTCCTATGATTGTACCACACTCTTCTCAACCAACTATTATATATGTTTATATATACATTTTGGTAACTTACTTCATATGAAAAATTTCCAACTAATTAGTAGATAATATAAGGCTTCCAGTGTATATCAAGAGATGCTTTTGTTGAAGTTTTAATCAATTTTGGTTCTTGTTTAAAGTAATATTGCAAAAAGTAATTAATTTTACTGTGTAATGCTGTTGCAGAGTGGGATCCATGGGGTGTTCCTGACGACTATGAATGTGAGGTGATTGAGAATGATGCTCCAGTTCCGAAGCATATTCCTTTACATCGACCTGGTCCCCTTCCTGAAGAGTTCTACAAGACACTGGAAGCTCTTACTCCTTCAAAAGAGGCACCTGCAGTCACCTCTAGCGAGTCACTGTCAAAGGAGTAGAGCTATGCTAGCATGAGTTCTTTGGAACCTTCTTCAGTCTCATTTATGTTATTTTGTTGTGAGTCTGATTGCTAAATTGAATAGAGCTTAATTTTAAGAGACAACGGCTTCAATCTATAATAATCTACACTTGACTGGCATTATAAGAACTTTGCCCTTGTTTTTTTTTTTACTGTTCTGTTGGCATTTTTGTGGAACATGAGTCATGTAAAGCAACATTAGCTTTTAGCTTCTATCAAAACTTGGGATGTGTGGGCCCAGAATTGGTTTGATTCGTTGAGACTTTGGTATAAAGAATAATTTCTTCATAACAGTAGCTTTGGTTGCAACAGCATAAGGAGTTGATTCTTTGAAAATGGATATGTAAGGAGAGGAGGTGCTTAGTTAAGTACTCTGACCAATAAGAGGAGAAAATGATGTTACTCTCACACACTATAACCCTGGAAAAAAAACAGGATGTTTACCAGACCTCAAGTCAAACGCGTTTGCCATCTAATTAGAATTTCCCGAATCCTTCTGTGAAATGATTTTATAATGCTCCAAAATAAGCATATTTTTCATTAAAAAAAAAACTAATAAAATAAAATGTCAACCTATTCCAAATCAGAAAAATAATGTATCATTGTCAATACATTATAATTCAAAGGCTGGCCAGAACACCCTGCAAATGTTAAACAGGCCAATTTCCACACACCACAGTAAGTTGCCATACTGGGCGTGATGGTATCTTTCCACTAGTCAAAAGCACGAGTATTTGACATTCCGTAATAGCTCTCACAATGTGAAATGTGAAACTGTTGCACTCTGTGGTGGCTTGCAACTTTAGTCTTCCTATCTCCTTGACCATATCAAATGTTCGTCAAAATCATAGGCAGAATGTAATGGCCAAGTTCAATCCTGAAATGATGCAATATCATAAATAAATGTAACAAAAGCCAGTCGCCGAACAATCAAGTCACCGAAAGAGTTGCGTACTGGCAAAAGACATATAGCAATGACATGAATATGATTGTCTTTTGTACAAATTAGTAGCAGCCTCTGCATGAGCACACGCCCTTCTTGAAGGCATGGATTCTATTGCCGTCCCTCACAGTTATCTCCCTGTCAACCAATTGAGTTACCAGCATTATAAAGTCATGGCATTCACTGCATATAGGCTTATTCTTGCTTATGCGTATGGGTACATTGGAAGGAGCATTCAGGAGCCCAAATGCCACAGCTAACTTCTCACTGTGATAAGAGAATTCATCCTTGTATTCATGTAAGTATCCTCGATGCTTAAACTTAGTCATAAGTGATTCTATTTTACCTTGGATCTCATTTGTTTGTGGATGTGATCTATCTCCTGCATTAAAGGTATGAACTTTATTCCTTAGCTCCATCCAGCTTTGGACAGGATTCGTCCTCAATCCTCTCTCTCTCATTAGCCTACGAGTCTTCATGGCTAAGTCAGACTGTCCAGAGTCATCATACAACTTTGCAAGCAACAAGTAGAAAGCTGGATCAAACAGGTTGAGTTCAATACCTTTTCTTGCCACATCTTCCCCTAGAGGGAGGTTTTTATGTAATTTGCAAGCGACCAATAGTGTCTTGTAAATTAGAGGATCTGGCTTAAATGGCATGGTTGAAATAACTTCCACGGCATCCTCTAGTTGGCCAGCTCGGCCAAGGAGGTCAACCAAATAGACATAGTGATCAAGTTGCGGGGCTATATCATATTTTTCTTTCATAGAGTGAAAATGCTCAAGACCCATGTCAACCAAAACACCACGGCTGCAAGCAAAAAGAACTAAAAGTAATGTAACAGAATCAGGTTTAGTTCCTGCTAACCTCATGTCTTCAAAGGCAGAGAGAGCAGAGGAGATATACCCATTTGATGCCAAGCCAGAAATTAACCCATTCCATGATACAATGTCCGGGTCAGAAATTTCGCCAAAAGCTCTATGAGCATCACTTTCACAACCACATTTCCAGTACAAGTCATTTAAGCCATTTAAAACTGAAATGCAGTTGTTTAAACCAGATTTAAAAGAATAACAATGAAGTTGCCTCCCAGTTTCCAATGTCGCTAAAGCAGCTGAAGCAGATAAGAAGTTTGCCAGGCTAAATCCATCCATCTTAACATTGTCATTGTTCATGTGAATGATGATATCCAGAGCCATTTCATGGTGGCCCATCTGGTTTATTCGTGTGGCTAAACTTGTGTATGTAATAGTGTCTCTATTACTCATCATGCTAATAACTTGCCATGCATCATCCACCATTCCCAATGAGGCATAAGCATCTACAAGAGCATTCCCAACAACTATATCACAATCTGAATTAGATTTCATTATATAACCATGGAGTTTCAATGTTTGAGTATAAGAGTTAACTGTACTGCAGGCCCGGAGGATGGTAGAGAGAGTAAAGGAATTTGGCTGCACTCCTGCTGCTTGCATCTGCACAAAAGACTCAAAAGAATCTTGTTCAAAACCATGTTCAGCAAAACCAGCAATCAAAGAAGTCCAACAGATGACATTCGGTGAGGTTATCCCCCTAAAGACTCTCAGAGCATCTTCTATGACCACGAGGGGGGAACATTTCATATACATATCAACTAGTGCACTCCCAACACAAACATCTTCCTCAAAGCCAGTCATAATCACCCAGGAATGAATTTGCTTCCCCAGTTCCAATGACAAAGCTGTTGAGCAAGCCTTCAGAATGTTAGAATATGTAAAATTGTTTGGCACAAATCCAAAAATCTTCATTTCGTGTAATGCGGCCATAGCCTTTTTGATTTTCAAGGAATGGGTGAAACCGGAAATTACAGAGGTCCATAAGTGCACATCATATTCAGGTGTCAGATTTGAGACCTTGATCGCATCACCCATCCTCTGGAATTTTGAATACATATCAACAAGTGCTGTTTTCAAAACCAAACTCAGCCTAATTCCCAGCATCATCAAATGGGCGTGAAGTAATCTCCCGTAATTCAAATCAAGAAAACAGGAAGCTGCAAAAAGCTTCACAAAAGTGAATTCATTTGGAGGAACCTTGGCTTTGATCATATCAGTATAGTGTTTCAAAGCCAGACTCCAATTTTGAGCTTGAGCTAGTGAAGAGATTATTGTTGTCCAAGAAATAGTATCACCGTTGTCCATTTTTCCGAATATGCTATACGCTTCTTCATTGCAATCACACTTGGCATAAAAATCAATCAAAGCGCTGCACAAAAGTGGATTTAACTCGAAACCAAACTTTATCACATAGGCATGAGCACGAGTCCCATAATCAAATTGTCCTGCAGCAGAACATGATCTTAAGACACTTGAGAGTGTAAACTGATTTGGGTTTTGCCCATACATAATCATAGAATCAAAAATTTCGAGCGCTTCATTATGGTCTCCATTCTTGACATAAGCAGAAAGTATCCCCGTCCACGATACAACATCTCTGTAAGGCATTTCATCAAAAAAGTAGCGTGCTTGACCAGCTCCAAAGCATTTAGCATAAAGAGACAGCAGATTGTTATTTAGAAACAAGTTATCCTGAAGACCCAATTTGATAACTGGGCTATGGATGCAGACACCCTCTTTCAAGGACTGTGAGTTGCACAAATAAAGAATCTTCAAGCATGAATCTTCTTTTCTATTGAAGAACTTGGTAACTTTTGATAGTGACATAAATTCCCAGAAGATGACAATTCTTATAAATTATTCAAAGATTGTTGTAAAGAGGCAACTTTTCTTAGACCTGGCAAATCCAATTGTCTGGTTGACTCCAAGCACTGCCACCACCTACCAAGAAGTGACACTGGAAAGTGCTAGAAGTTGCTGAATGACATTGTTAAAAGAGAGCTATAGCGGCCTCAGCTTTTCTTAGCCATTTCGTAGAAGTTGCACCACAGGTTCTCGTAGGGTGAAGAAGAAGAACTAAAACCCATCAAAGCCAATTGACGTTTCATGCACTTGTCTCCTAAGACCATCCATATGATGAAAAATTGAAAATTGCCTTGGTGAAAATGCCAGACCTTTTAATAAAGCAAAATTATTTTTTGCTAAATAAAAAATGTATGTACCAGAGTTATATAGGCACATTAATTACTTAGTGATACTCAGCAAAAATGAACACTTTAGTTTAAATAGACTATCAAAACTTAAATTTCAATTTTCGTAACGCATATATAAAAGTTGGCTCTACTATTAATTGCTAATAAAGCAAAATTATAATATTTATCACTAACTATTTATTATTTTTCTTTTTGCGTGAATGAGTACAATGCACCAGTCAAAAAGCAAGCAAGTTTCGTAATTTTTCACCAAAAAAAGAAAAAATGAAGAAGCAAGTTTCGTAAATAATTCTCAGAATCTATATAGCAATTTTTGTCATATAAAAAGTTAAGCACGAATTCATTGCTTGACACCAAAAGGTGACATCAAAGTAAATCCAATTATCGTTTTTGCAAAACTTGTGGTGGCATATTAAAATGTGATATACGCGAAAAATAAAAAAGGTAATTATAGGTTGAACAAATTTGATTAAGAGAAATATTTTTTTTTACATTTTTTGAAGTTTAGAATAATTAGAAAAATATCCTCAAGTTTTCAATTATATCATCCACTATATACCCCCTTAACAATTAAATTACTTTTATATCTTTAATAAAACTTAATTACTTTTAATTTTTATTTTGTTATAATTAATTTGAAGACATTAAAGTTTCAGTGATAATTAATTGAAAATTTTCAAAGTTTTTTTTTTCCTTTTTCTACATTTGTACAAAATATATTACCCTAAACCCTCAGTAACACAAACTTAATATTAACTTACCTTCACAAGCAGGCAACTCTTAATATTTTTCTTCGAACAAAGCAATGCTCAGCAAACTGTTTAACATACAGAGAAGCCATTTTAGTTTAGAACATACAGAGAGAAGAGAACATACATAGAGAGAGAGAGAAATAATCCCTCTTCACACACGATAACAAAATGAAATAATCCTTATACAGAGAGAACATATATGCTTCCTTATAAAAAAATCAAACAAATTAAACATCAACTATCGTGATATCAACTCTTATGAACTACAATCGGCAAAAAAAATCAGTACACTCAAAATCAAAAAGGTAATTTTAGAACTACAATTGGCAAAAAAGAAATAAATAAAAGTCTTTTGAATATGAATGCCAAAAAGACACCAAACTCGACAATGCACTGATTATTTCAGTTTTCAAACAGCTTTGGTGCGAATCAAATAAACATATTTTTATATGATATCAACTCTTATGCATCAACACATTAAAACAAAAAGATTTAAAATCCATAGAAAATAACCCCCAATCTACATTCTACGAATCAAACTCTTATGAATCTACGTTCTATGATACCAAGGGTTTTTTTAAAAAAAAAAAAAACTCTCCGTAACCCAACGAAGCAAATACGACCAGAAACAACCACAAAAAATAACAAAATAATCACCATTTGATACAAAATAAACCCTAAACCCTAAAAAAAAAGAAATATACGAAACCCCAAACACGAATACAAATACGACCAGAAACAACTCTGGTCGAAACAAGAAAAAAAACCCACTATTTTTCCATCACCAATCACTTACCTTCGTTCGCAGCCAGTCGAACCCAGAGAGAAAATCTGTTGTGAGGGAGAGCAAAGGTCTGGAGGGAGAGCAAAGGTTGCACGACGGCTATGGAGGAAAGGTCGGACTCAAAACTTTTTTTTTTTATGAAAACTGAAAGTTCGCAGCCAGTCGAACCCACAGCCTCATCCGTTGCGAGGGAGAGCAAAGGTTGCACGACGGTTCAAGGAAAGGTCGGTCTGTGTTCTTTCAATTTTTTTGATGAAAACTGAAAGGTCTCAGTTCGTCGAACGAAGCTTGTTCGGGAAGTTTTGCTACGGTTCCCGAGGATGCATGTCTCTTCAGCAACGAAACCGAACGTATCGTACAAGTGATTTGTTAAATGTCTATTTTATCCTTTTGACTGTTAAATGTAACAGCATCTCACTAACGGCAGGGATAATTTATGAAATTTTCAAAACCTGGAGATCGTATTTGATATTATACTAAAAGTCAAGAGGTGTTCTTAAAATTATCCCATAAAATCTAGTTGATCATGACCTTATTATTTAAACTTCATTATAAAATACTATCGTTTTACAAAAAGAAATAAGTTATAAAAAACTTTTATTTATTCGGAGACCTGAAAAGAAGTCTTTGTCTTTTTCTATGATTTTATAAAAAACTTGTATTTATTGAGGGCTGTTGTCTTTCACAATTCACAGATCACAAATTCCAGACCCTTCTCTTTGCCATGGCGTCCGATCTTGAAAAGAAAGCAAAAGAGGCTTTCATCGACGATCACTTCGAGCTCGCCGTCGAGCTCTACACTCAAGCAATTTCTCTCAACCCCAAGAACGCCGAGCTCTATGCTGACCGCGCCCAGGCCAACATCAAACTCAACAATTCTACTGGTAAACGTCCTCCTTCTCTCCGATTAATTTCGCTGCCATTGATTTTCTCAAATTTTCTTACCTGTCCTTTGAAAACTAGTTTTTCTGTTTTTCTTTTTTCATGACACTGTGTGGAGAAGAAACCGAATTTATGTTTTTAGTTGGCAATATTTTGGAACTGTTTACCTTTCTGTTATTCGTTTTGATTTTATATACGGCTACTTCGTCTTGCCCTAGTTCGGTTGTTTAGACAGTGAATTTGGAAAATTTTATCGCTTGCTTGCTTTGGTTATGTGGAAAGCTGCGATAAGGAGTAAAAGGAAAGGAAAAATAAATAATAGAAAAAATAATAGAATTTCTAGTAGACGTCTCTTTTGTTTGGCATTTACATTTTTGCTTTTATGTTTTCTGTAACTGAAAATTTTCTTTTGGGCATTGGTTACCTAATAATATTTTGTATGAGACAGTATCTTAGGACTGATTAATTTTTCCTTGGGAATACGCCAGCATAAGACAATATTTGTAGATATTACCTCAATCTCTTTCTTTTTCGGCTTCACTTATTGGTATAGTTAGTAGTAGATATTGATATCTTGATGGATTGATATTGTGGATTGGTGAATCATCCATGATAGGTTTTCAGGTTAGATTCCAATGTGAGTGTGCTTTTATTGCTGCACCTGAAGAGTATGTTTTTATGAAACGGTGTGCTTTTATTGCTTGTTGCTTCGGATGTGCTGTGTGCTGGTAATTTTATAACTAAGGTGCCGTTTGTTAAATTTTTTGGTTTTTTGTTTGTTTTAAAACTAGATTAAGTGTAATTTGCTTACTTTAATTGTTTGTTAATGGGAGTTAGACATCTCAGTTGCCTATAAAACTAAAGAGGGAAACAAAAAAAAAAAAAACACCAAATGAAACACAATTTGAAATTGTGTTGGTTTCTAGTTTTCTTCTTCTTCTTCTTTTTTCTTCCTTTGCATTTGTAGTTAATTGATATGTCTAACTTACTTTCACTACCACTAGCTAACAATTGATGTAATCAAACTACACACAATTTAATGTTTTTTTTTTTTGGGGGGGAGACACATTAACAAACTGCACCTAAAATACACGTTCACAAGGCACACAATCTTTTGTACTTGATGGCTTTCTATTTACTGTTTACGTTGTTTCAATTTGGGAGTGATATGCAAAAGTTAGTGCTTAGTTTTTTTTCTTTTTGTCCCTTCATAATTTATGTACAGAGGCTGTTGCTGATGCAAACAAGGCAATTGAATTGGAACCATCAATGGCAAAAGCATACTTGCGTAAAGGGTATGTATTTTTCACACTTTAGTGACATGGCTATATTAATGCCTGATGATATGTGCTGGTCGCAATTTGTAAAGCTTCATTTGGTATTCAGGCTGTGTAATTCACAAGCAAGTTAACTTGCACTGCTGATTTCACCTAAGTTATCATATTTATATACTGGTTACTGTCATTACATCCCAAACCTTGACAACCTTTTCTCCAAGTTTTTATCATATTCGTCTTTCATACTAAGAGTATCTCAAATAGTGCTCTTTATTTTAAAGAGTATAATTTCAAAATCAAAAGCATCTTGAAAAATCTTAAAAATTAAACAGTGATATTTTTTATCTAACTCCGATAGCACTTTCTATAATTACTTTTGATTTTGGATTTCTCCATAAAAAATTATGATTCACATTTTCTGTATTTTTTCTTCCCTCCCAGCACCATAGTATTTAACAAATTTGAGATGTGAATTTAGACTTATAAATTTAATTGTAAGTGGGCATAGAAAATTGTAGAGTAATAAGTGAATTTGTTAAAAACTTTATATATAATAGAGAGTGTATTTGGCTCTCTACATTTGGAGAAAAACTACACTCTTTATTTTAATTTTTTAATTTAGAGAGTCTGATGAAGTTATGAAAAAGAGGTGTGATTCTTTTAGATGGAAAATATTATGCTTTTAAAGAAAGAGCCCATTGGAGATGCTCTAATGCTATAATCTATCAACAGCTCACTTTTTACCACTATCAATGCATTTTTTAATGGTATTATCAATACCACTTGTATGTTGTAGGTTTGTTGTTGGTTAAAAAAAAATTGATGTTTGTTTACATGCTTGCTTTGATGCAGAAGCATCCATATCATGCGTATTCGTTTCTTTTATAACTTTTAGGCTGTCTTTATCTACTCATGCATTTTGTTTTGCATGCTCAAAACTCTTCTGTTGTTTATATATTTGACATATGTGCTTTTGCAAATGCTTGTTTCTGCTTTTTATTATTAATGGTCCTTTTGTTAAAATTATAATAATAATAATATTTCTTATTGCAATTATGGTTATAGCACTGCCTGCATCAAGCTTGAGGAATATCAGACTGCTAAGGCGGCCTTGGAAACAGGTGCTTCTTTGGCAGTGGGAGATGCAAGATTCACTAATCTGATAAAAGAATGTAACGGTCGAATTGCAGGTAGGTAGTTACTTGTTACATGCCTGCACCTTCCAAGTGATTCATGGAATTGGCAAACTTTGTTTTTGTGAAACCATCTGTTTTAGCTTTCTTTTTGATTGATTGGAATGTAATTCAATATTGGGAGAGGAGATAATATCTACCGTAACAATGTATTAAACAAAGCATGTATGATATTTAATAGTGTTATTTTCTCATTTTTGGATATCATCTGTTCGTTCAGAGGAAACTAATGATCTAGCAAAGCTTTCATCAGAAGTCACAAGAAATGTACCTATAGAAGACCCTGAGCCTGTTCAGACTGTGAATAATACTTCCAGTCAGATTGCAGAAATTTCTGCCAAACTAAAATACAGGTTAGGGCAATTTAGTGCTTCCTTGATTGTTGTAGGAAGAGATGTCTCTTTAATTGCTGTACATGTTTTTAAGGTTTGGTTCTTGTGGAGACAAGCAATGGATTTTCAATTTTTCCTGTCAAATTTTTCTTATCCTTATTATCTTTGTGAGAGAACTGTTTACTGGCATACTTGTGCCCCTGCATGTGCTTTTAAATAAATATGGTCGAATAATTATATAAGGCTATAATCACTGAAAAACATTCTTCATCTTCTGAAAAAAAAAAAAAACACCTTTGCAGGCATGAACACTACCAGAAACCTGAAGAAGTGGTTGTAACTATATTTGCTAAAGGCATACCAGCTGAAAATGTTTCTGTTGACTTTGGTGAACAAATAGTATGACTGCACCAATTCGGAGCTTGTTATCTTTAGTTTTTCATTCTGCACAGTGATTTTCCTATTATCCAGATATTTGGATTAAGTTTCTATGACTGCATGAATTTAACTTTCATTGTTTGTTTGCAGCTAAGTGTAAGCATTGATGTTCCTGGTGAGGATACATATCATTTTCAGCCTCGCTTATTTGGGAAGGTATTGCATTAACTCTGCTGTTGATGAGTATTTGCTTGTCGAATAAATGTGATAAAAATTGTTGGTAGTTTAGTATAAATTTCCTTTTACTTCATGCCTGAATCATAGGTGTTCTCAAGCCATTTTCTAGGTCTAGTCTTCTATAGTAGGGAAACCATACCTAATCCATTTATTTTATCTTGGATGATAAATTAAATTTTGGGTTTGGTTGTCTACAAACAGATAATACCTGCTAAGTGCAGGTATGATGTTTTGTCTACCAAAGTTGAAATTCGCCTTGCAAAAGCTGAACCAGTACACTGGGCATCTCTTGACTTCAGCAAGGAAAATGCTGTTCCACAAAGGATTAATTCTTCAGGTAGGTAATTGTTCATTTTATTTTTCTCTTTGGGAAACTGGACTGAAGGACATACTCATACCTTACGGATCGGATGACATTTCTCTCATAGCATGTGTGGGATTCAAGTTGAAATCTTGAACAGAGTGTTACTTGATCTTGGTTTTCATTTTCTTGCGAATTTAATCATTTTATCAAACCAAAGTGCTCTATCTATATTCGTTTCTTATTTATTTAGCTTAGACACTGGTGAATTATTTGTAATGCACTATTACCTTCAATCCGCAAAACAAGAAGCATGAAATGTAGTGAGTATGGTATTTGTTTAGGGTTGTGCTTATTGAGAATTTTTGCTCACATTAATGAGCTTGATGCCTGTTACCAATTTGCAGTTAGTGGAACTCAAAGGCCAAGTTACCCATCTTCAAGACCAACAAAGGATTGGGATAAGCTTGAAGCCCAAGTGAAGATGGAGGTGTGCCTATAACCTATTCAATTTACATTTGTTTTCCTATTGGATAGTGCATTCTTACTTTTAAGTAACCTAATTTCAGGAGAAAGAAGAGAAACTAGATGGAGATGCAGCTTTGAACAAATTTTTCCGGGAGATATATCAGGACGCTGATGAAGATACAAGAAGAGCTATGAAAAAGTCTTTTGTATGACTCGCCCTTCTATTCTTTTATACATTGAGAGTGCATAATGCTAAAATTATGACAGTTATATATTGGTTTTCACAATTATTCCATGCCATGTTGCTTGCTTTGCTGC
The DNA here is from genome assembly GCA_003254975.1 of Ochetophila trinervis. Taxonomy (NCBI): domain Eukaryota; kingdom Viridiplantae; phylum Streptophyta; class Magnoliopsida; order Rosales; family Rhamnaceae; genus Ochetophila; species Ochetophila trinervis. Next base: position 51,074 of record QANX01005656.1, read on the forward strand.
ATCTTGATGGTCATTCATGTTTGATATTATGAAGGTGGAGTCAAATGGGACAGTGCTTTCTACAAATTGGAAAGAAGTAGGCTCGAAGAAGGTGGAAGGAAGTCCTCCTGATGGCATGGAGGTGAAGAAATGGGAGTACTAGAGATTTAATGCATTTGGAAATACTGTACACTTGAAAATTGGCTGTTTTGTTCCATTGGAGATTTGCTCAATTAGGGTTAAAAAGTTTTTTTTTTTTTTTCCTGGCAGCTTGGTTGTGCTTGAATGTCTTTCTGTTCAATTGTTAAAATCAGGGTCATGTTTTTTGTCGTTGTTTTTGTGTTCTCAGTATGATCTAGAGTCGACACACACAAATTGGATGTTCTCAAAACTTCTTGTTTCTGGTTAAATGAGGATTAGCATCTTCTTATTTTGAATCTGTCTGTTCCTTTCTACACTCAATGCATGCCACATTATCAATAGCTCTATCATGTTTTAATTGTTATCATCGGAATAAATTAGTCATTGATTTGCAAAGTTTACCAAAACCACAATGATTATTGGGCATTTGCTACATATTTTTACCAAATTTTATATTCTTTTATACACGATAGAATGAAAAAAGGGACAGTTTCTCATCGGTGAAAAAAAATAAGGTAAATGCTTTTTTCTTTTTTGGTAACAAGGTAAATACCTTTTTTTTGTGGTAAAAAGGTAAATACATTTTTAGTTCTTATATATATATGAAAATTTAAAATAAAAATATATTTAATTTATTAAAATTAAAATAATCATAATAAATTTAAATTTTTATTATCAATAATTTATTTTTAGCGATATGTTTTAAAAATATATTTTGAATTTAATAAAATGAAGATTTCACACTATCTATATATATATATATAAATATTTGCTTCCGATTAATAATAAAAAATAAAATAAACAATTTCATGCACATGTTTTATTTTTTATTTTTGTTAAAATCATGCACATGTTTTAGATAAAACATTTACCCCGCAAAAAGTGATCAAAATATGATTTCTGCTTTTTTAAGCGGAGGAAAAGAAAAAAACCATATGCGCTTCGATAGCTGTATTTCTGTAGCATTCCTTTTCAACGACGACGTATCGAGGACGTTCAGTTCTCTCCTCGCCTGGCGTCTGTGGTAGCGTGGTCTAGTTTTCCCGGTGCATTCACAGTCCTGCCTTTCACAGTCTCTTAGGTTTGCGCGTATGAGTCGGAGATTAATAGCAAAATCGTGTTGGGGGCATTGGATGCTTATGATTTAATCCTGTCGATGATTGAATATCAGGGTCTGAGATTTTTTCCGCGGAGCTAAATTGGTGTAGAGTGAACCCATTCGATCCGATCCGATAACCAAGAATGCAATTCTTCGGCGGTTCTGATGTCAGTCCCTCGCCGACGGTGCCGACGGCATCGGGAAACAACGCTCATATGATGTACGTCTTCAACAGGAACGGCGTTTGCTTGCTTTACAGAGAATGGAACCGACCTCTTCGCACCCTCGATGCCCAGCAAGATCAGAAGCTCATGTTTGGTTTGCTCTTCTCCCTCAAGTCATTGACTGCCAAGATGGACCCCACCATGTATTTCTTCTTTCCTTCACGATCCGTTTCTGGGATTCTTTTCTTTTTTATCTGTTTAGGGTTTTTTCTTTTTTGTTTTTCGTCTTCATTGTTTTGGGAATTTTGGGTACAGTGCGGAGAAAGGGAACCTTGGTGTTCCTCAATTGCCAGGCCAAGGTTGTTCCTTTCACAGCTTTCGTACTAATACTTACAAGCTCAGTTTCATGGAAACTCCTTCTGGACTCAAGGTTAGCTTGATTCTTCTTCTCATTTCTATTGGGATTGGATTTTTTTTTTTAATTATTATTATTCTTTTTGAATTGTAGAGAGAATATCAATGTATCAATTAGCTTGAATCATGGCATATTATGGTTACTTAGAGCTTAATAACTCGCAATTCGGATCAGACAATCTCTTGCGACGAGCAGTGGCCATGAAACTCAATATCTTGAACTTGTGTTTTGTGCCTGCATTTGTCTATTCTTATGTGTTCATGGTTGGGAGCTCTTAGTAAAACTCTGTTCTTGTGCAAGAAACGACAAGGAAACCCTTCATAAAGAAAAATTCTTTTTAATCTTTTATTTGGTATATAATATATTACTGTATGGTGACTAGGAATCCGTTGCTCTTGTTCTTACACTTGCTGATATCTTCATTGATTGGAAAGTTTGATGGAATAGTAGTATCATTGAAATTTCTAAAATGCTTCGATTGCCCCTTTTTGGCCTCATAACCCTCTCTTTAGCATAGAATCACACTTTGTCAAATATAGGTCTCTTTCTTTTAGCTTATTAAAGTGATCTTGATTGGGATTTGCTTCCATGCAGCTAATTTTGGTTACTCATCCAAGGACTGGTGATTTACAAGAGCCATTGAAGTACATCTACAACTTGTATGTCGAATATGTGGCCAAGAACCCTCTATATACTCCTGGAACACCAATCAGGTAACTTACTCGGTGTGTGTGTGTGTGTGTGTGTTTTTTTCCTTTAATACTCTAGTAACTTAAGGAGCGGAGCTTATACTTGAGTCACTGTGTTAATCCCTAGCCAGCCTAAATACATTTGTAAAGGTTAACATGTTGTGATTTCAAAATCATAAAAGGGGATCTCACCAATTTGTTATAATGTCCATTCAGAAAATCTAAAAGACTTCTTTGCTACTGAATTTTTTTTTTATTATTATTATTATTTTTTTTAATGAAAGTTCATTGATAGGAACAATCTTTACCAGGTTTGATATTTCAATTGAAAATCGGAATTTCCTTTTTGTGAATGATGGTTTAGCAAATATTAGTGCAATGGAGAAAAAAAAAATTGCTTAGATAGACAAGGTAATGTAGAATCAACTATTCAGAAACGGAGGTGAAGGAAACCATTGGTTTTATCATTTCAATATCAACATAGAAAGGAAACTATAGCTTATTTTGGTGTTGAACAGTATTTTCTCTCCTATTCATGCATTTTATTTTATTTTTTAATAACTAAAGCTGCATTAAGCACAAAAAATCTCCTATTCATGCATCAGTTATAGATTTTGACAGCTTCTTTAGTTTGGGAATTGACATATATTTTAACTCATCGATGTCTTACTAAGTTACTAGGGTCATTTCTCACATGCGTTATTGAGATCTTATTCTTGGAATTGCTTTTGTAGGTGTGAGCTCTTCAACACATCTCTTGACCAATATGTAAGGAGCATTGCTTAAAAACCTAAGGTAAAAATTGAATCACAATTATTTAGTCCACTATAATTTCATTTGTAAACAACGATAAACCTCTGCGTTTTTCTCTTACAACAGGATACTGATCATATTGCCGATCAGGTGTGTGAAAATTTATTCATCTTAATGGGGTGAACTTTGAGCATAGAACTTGCTAGGTTTCCCATTTGGAGTGCCTCTAAAATGTGTTGCTTTTGAAGTAAACAATGAAAATGTGCGTCTGTATTTGTGAGGTTGAGGTTGGGGTTGCGCAGAGCAAATAATATGATTGCCATAATGTAATTTAGTTAGTTAGTTGCACAATCTTGGATCTTATTGCATTAAAATGGTGTTTGCCGAACATAATTCTATTCCTTACCTTCTTTCTTTCATGTTTCGTTTCCCTTGCGACGATGCTCCATATAATATTGTTGGGAATATTCTATCAAATTCCAATGAAGTTTGCATTAATTTCAATTCAATCTTTCAGATTTTAAAATTTTCAACTGGGAGCCTTTACATGAGTGTGAGTGATATAAATCCAAAAGATATGAAAGAACTAATAAAGGAGAAAAATGATAATAATTTGAAACCTAACGAGAGGTTGTTGACATTTTCCAAATCTAAGAGATTAAATTGTATTAATGCTGAACTACATGAAATCTGATATTATTTCAATATTGCATAATTGGTTTTTTTTTTGGGATGAATTGTATAATAAATGTTTAGTTGAACCCAAAAGAGTATTAGATAGTTTGTAGATGAAAAGTATTCTCCTTTATATCTTTAGAAATTGTAACCTCATTTTTATAGTTAAAAAATTATGTTGATATGAAATAATATTTCGATATTTGTATTTTTGTTTTGACTAGCAGTTAGAAAAATAAATTTGTTAATTTAGCATTGACGGATAGAAAATTATGTTTTTGACAATTAATACTTTTTATTTTGTAAAAAGTTGCAATTCAGTCACTTCTAAGACATTTATGAGATTGCAGTGGATTAAATTGTGAGGGTGAAAACGGTCAAAAATAGTTTTAGAGGGTCAGCGAGACATATGTGATTCCATTTAATATATTATGTAAAATTTAATTTTAATTAGATTTGATTGTAATTTTTTTGCAAAATAAAGAATATTAACTGTTAAAATTATTTGTAACGTTTCAATTTGAAAAATTGAATTCTAAAAGTGTGCAATTTTAAATGAACATTATATTATAACTGTTGCAAATGCAAGAGTAGAATTGGAAAAAATACTTTCTAGTTTCGTTCCAATGTTATAGTTTTTGTTTATTTACACCGTTACTTTTGAATTTTTGAAATGTATGATAATTTGATGTTTAGTTTTTAAAATTAATAGCTATGCACTTTATTAATGTTAAATGTTAATGCGGTATCATTTACTGTCAATACGAGTGAAATGAATATTATATTATATCTGTTACAAATGCAAAAGTAGTATTGAAAAAATACGAGTTAATTTCTAGTTTATTTTCGTTTCAGTTTTATAGCTTTCGTTTATTTACACGGTTCTTTTTTCAATTTTTAAAGTGTGATAATTTATTATTTTAACCTTTTAGAATTCGCATTTATACGCTCTATTAGCGGCTTTACTACAATACAATTTACCATCAATGCCTGTGAAATATATATATATATATATATATATATATATTTTCCATGTGCAACACTCAATATGAGCATAAATAGTTATAAATTGGGATTTTTGAAAGGCATGAGGTTGGGATAAAATATGAGTAAGACATTACTGTGGTTTAGAGTAACGATAGCAGAGCCAATAACAACATTTTCATAGATCATGAATGTTATGTTAAAGAGAGACATTCTAGCAATAGCAATAATATTTTATCGTCTGTAAAAATTTAAAATAAAATCGAATAGCTCCAAAGTTAAGTTGAAAGTATCCTTCACTAATTTAACTCTTTCACACTCAAAAAATCTTCTTTGATATGTCCATGATGTCATCAGAAATCTTCTTTGATATGAAAAGTACATGGGAGATAAACAACATTATTTGACAAATATTGATTGAAAATGATCCAGCAATAATGTTTAGGGATAATAAAAAGCATAATCATCAATTTTAAAAGATAAAAAAATGATTACATATTTTATAAATTAAAAGGCAATAATATAAATAAACCATAAAAAAAAATGTAAAAAGTTATCCTGTCAGGAGTTTGAAAATGCTAGGAACTCGGTTCATTTCCTAGAGACCCAACACTAAGAGATTAGATCAGGAAACGATTCAACAAGGAGTGCTTACACCATTCTTAATGAAAATCACTCAAGAGGAACGGCTAACAGAGTATGGAAGGATCTTTGGAAGTCTAAGCTTCACGAGAGGCTTAAAGTCTTTCTATGGAGACTAGCTGCTGATTGTTTACCAACAAATAGTAACATCTGCAACAGAATTTGTAAAGGGGACAGTTCTTGTGTACTTTGTGGAGAGGAGGAAGAAACTTCTATCCACCTCTTCTCCAAATGCCCCATCTCTAGGTTGGTAGCCTTTACTAGCTCTTTTGGATTCCGGATTGATTCGATTAATGTGACCAACCCACAGGATCTTGTGCAATGGTGCCTCACACAACCATATTCGAATGAATTCAATGTGCCATTAATCAGTGCCTGTTTCTTCAAGGTCTTTGAGAAATTCTAAATTGTTTGAAAGCAACGTAAATGTAGCCCTTGTGGTGGAAATATGGGAATTTTCGGTTAAGGAGTTCTCGGCCCCTTTGGTTGTCGATGTTTTGTCTAAGGAAGGCAGATTAGCCATTAATTTGGATGCTGCGTGGATCAAGGGTAGTAGTGTAGCTGCCTTGGTTGTGAGAGATAGCTGTGAAAAAGTTATCTTTTTTTTTTTTGCTAGAAGAAAGTTTATATAAAAACCAAAAGAGCAACAAACAAACACCATTTTAGCCGAGGGAGAGGGTTAAACAACCCTCCTTATCCTTCAGCAAGGCATCCAAAAAAGGTTCGGAATAACACTCCGGCCGAATACAACCAGTAACCTCATATAAAGCAGCCCACTTGGCCATCAAGTGAGCACAAGTGTTTATATTTCGGTTACACCAGATGAAATCAACATTCAAAAAACAATTACATAAATTCAAAATGTCCTTCATAACCGGCTCCATCTTCTAGTGCACTAATTTAGTATTCCCTCCATTTAAGCAATCAATGAGAAATTTTGCATCGGACTCACAAATTAACTGCTTCCACTCATTTTTCAGGCTTAAAAGCATGGCCTCTTTAATTGCCAACAGCTCAGCCATCATAGGATCCTTAGTACAAACCTTGTATGAGTGAGCTTCCATGATATTCCCAGAATCATTCCGAGCCACAATTCCCAAAAAACTAAAAGGATCCCTCACAGCAGCGTCAGAGTTAAATTTGATGGCTCCCATTGGAGGAGGAAGCCACTTTGACAGGTTGTTAGAAATGATCACTCTTTCCACCGGAGGCATCAAGTTCTTGAGAGCAGATTTTAGCTCCCCAAATCTTGCCATAACTGTTTTAGCTGAATCTTCCAAGCAAATCTGAAAATCCTTGTGTAACTTCTCATTTCTAATCCACCAAATGTGGTCTATGACAACTGAACCAAAAAGAATGACATCCTCACGCTCCATCTTCGTCATTGGATCAAGGAACCCCGGGCTCCACAGCTGAAACAGGAACTCTTGCACATTCTCGAACAACCGGTCATTCCAACGAATGCCCCAAGGGGAGCTAAACCAAAGGCTTTTGGCGAAAAGGCAGGAAAAGAACACATGAACTTCATCTTCCTCACACTCGCAGCCATGAACACATGAAACATCAGTAATAATCAAACCTCTCTTCACCAAATTTTTCTTCAGACTCAGCCCACCATTAACCATCTTCCAAATGAGGAACTTTTGTCTTTCATGAATTTTTGAAGACCACAGCTTTTCCACCAGTCATGGTGTTGATCAAGATTCCAATTTTCCAACCCATAAAACGATTTAACAGAGAAGTCACCATTCTTGTTTCCAATCCAACAAATCTTGTCTTCAAGATCATTGTTAGCCCAAAAAATGTTACAAATTTGCTTGGCTGACTCTTGACAGAAGATATCATTAATCAAACCAGCATTCCACTTTCCATCTAACAATTTCAAAGAATTCACCATGCCTTGTCTCTGGACCATGTCACTAATTCTAGGAAGAGGTTTAAACCCAAGGATATCGGGCAGCCATGGGTCTTCCCATATGTTGATATTGCAGCCATCCCCTACTCTATTGCACAGCCCTTTCCGAAGGGTGTTTCTGGTTTTAAGGACAGCCGGCCATAGGTTTGAACATCTTTCCTTTTTCTTGCACCGCATGAAAGAAGAACAAGGAAAATATTTTGTTTTAACTGCTTTCTCCCATAATTTTTCGGAATCATTGATCAGAGACCAACCAATCTTTCCTAACATAGCTGAATTCATAGCACTAAGTCTCCTTATTCCCAAACCACCACAGCTTTTTGGTTTACAGATGGTTTTCTAAGCCACTGGGTTCCACCCCTTTTTGTTGTTGCCATCTCCTCTCCACATAAAAGCCTTTGAGCGCTTCTCAATATTCTCACAAACTCCCAACGGAATTGGACCAGCTGCCAAGGTACTATCTTATCTTAATGGCTTCCACAAAGTTATCTTAGTGGCTTCGACGAGGTACTATCTCAGTGGCTTCCACAAAGTTTTAAATAAATATTTTATTCAACTGGAATAGTATTTTTTATAATTAGTATTTATTTTTATAAATATTTTTTTTTCCTATAGTACTTGAAAAAAATAAAAAATATAATTAATAAATTTAATAGAATATATTTATACGAAAAGTAGTGTGGATTTGGTTTTACATCCGAAAAAAAATATATATATATATATTATTACTATTATTATTATTATTTGATAACAAAGATGTGGATGGTATAGGGGGTAGGTACGCTCTTGTTATAGAGGTGAGTATATCATCGCTCTCTGAGAGAGAGAGAGGAGAAAATAAATAATTATTATTATTTGAAACAAAGCTGTGGCTTTTAAAGAGTGCATCTTGGTCACGGCTAGTATAGGAGGTAGGTACGTTGTATGTGCTGGTGAGTATATCATCGCTCTCTGAATTTCAAATCATAAAAACTTCCACCAACTCGAACACTAAAAAGCAGTTAGCTAGCTGGAATTCCCTTATCGTATCTCAGAACGCATATCCATGGAGAAGGAAGCACTGGTTCTCTACCCTTCGCCCCATATTGGTCATTTGATTTCCATGGTGGAATTCGGAAAGCTCATTCTCAATCGTAAACCTTCCATTTCCATTCACATCCTCATCACCACCCCACCTTACAAACCCGGCGATACCGCTCCGTACATATCCTCTGTCTCCGCCTCAACCCCTATCATCTTCCACCCACTACCCACCGTTTCTCTTCCTCCTTCTCTTCTAACCTCTTCGACCCACCACGAAGACTTCACCTTCGAAGTCCTCCGCCTCAACAAACCAGACGTCCTTCGAGCTCTCCTTTCCGTCTCCAAATGTTTCGCCGTTCGAGCTTTCATCATGGATCTGTTCTGCGGCGTAGCCTTCGATGTTCCTGCACAGCTCAACATCCCCTCTCTCTTCTTCTACACTTCCGGTGCTGCTACTCTCGTCGCTTTCCTTTATTTGCCCACCATCCACCGAACCACCACCAAAAGTCTGAGAGACCTTCACTCGCTGCTTGAATTTCCAGGATTGCCCCCGATTCCTTCTTCGGATATGCCGAAGCCAGTCCTCCATCGCCACGATAGGGCTTATCATTGTTTTCTTGAAAGCTCTGTTTATCTTGCGAAATCGGCTGGGATTATCATTAACACGTTCGAAAATTTAGAACCCAGAGCGATCAAAGCCGTAAGAGACGGACTGTGCGTTCCCGACGGTCCCACGCCTCCGATTTACCCAATCGGACCGTTGATCGTCGGAGCCGGCGATTCTTCCTCAGCCGTCGATGGAGATTCGCAGCCGCCGGAGTGTTTGAAATGGCTGGATTCGCAACCCAAAGGAAGCGTGGTTTTTCTCTGCTTTGGAAGTTTGGGTCTGTTTTCGATCGAGCAGCTGAGAGAGATAGCTCTGGGTTTGGAGAGGAGCGGGCAAAGGTTCTTGTGGGTTGTTCGGAATCCACCTTCTGAGAATCGAAACCTGGCCATTGAACCCCAAGAGGCGGAGGAACCAGCTCTGGAATCGCTGCTTCCAGAAGGGTTCTTGGAACGGACAAAAGAGAGGGGACTGGTGGTGAAGAAATGGGCCCCGCAGGTTGCCGTTTTGAACAGCGAATCGGTGGGTGGGTTCGTGACTCACTGCGGGTGGAACTCGGTGCTCGAAGCGGTTTGCGGGGGTGTGCCGATGGTGGCTTGGCCGCTGTATGCGGAACAGAGGTTTAACAGGGTTGTGTTGGTGGAGGAGATGAAGATCGCTCTGTGGATGACTGAGTCGGAAGACGGGTTTGTGAGTTCGAACGAGGTGGAGAAGCGAGTTAGAGAGCTGATGGAATCGGAAAACGGTGAGTCGATTAGAGCGCGAACTTTGGCAATGAAAAAGGAAGCCGAGGCTGCTCTAAGTCAGGGCGGGTCGAGTCATGTTGCATTGAATGAACTCTTTGAGTCGTGGAAACGACGCTGAATCGGATCATAAATTTAGGACGTTAACATTTGCAAATGGAGTTTTCAAAACTTCATTTTTTCTATTTTAATTTTTTTTTCTATTTTAAGAGTTATATTTTTTTTATAGCTTAAATATATTTTTAAAATTTAAAATAAAAAATAGAGTTTGGCAA